>JAOEHX010035415.1:0-11832 GCA_025448015.1 Bolborhynchus lineola
AATGGGTTGCTCAGGGAAGTTGTGAATGCTCCATCGCTGGCAGTGTTCAAGGCCAGGTTGGACAGAGCCTTGGGTGATGTGGTTTATTGTGAGGTGTCTCTGCCCATGGCAGGGGGATTGGAGCTAGATGATCTTAAGGTCCTTTCCAATCCTAACTATTCTATGATTCTATGGTGGTGAATAATACAGTGATCCTGGGGAAGAAGGAAGGTTATTGCCTTTGTTTGAATCATCCTTTATATTTTACTGTTGCCAAGTTTTTTTCATTATATGAGCACTATGATTGTCTTTCACTTACAGTTTTATTACAGACTTTCCAGTCATTGCTGTAGGGTATGAAAATACTTAATTTTTACTTTTTCTGACCATAAGCAATTAAAGTGTATTTTAAAGCCAGCATAGGCTGGGATTACTTTTTTCATCATTTTATAATAAATATTTTTTTATTAATTAATATTATTAATTTAGAAAAAATATTACAAGATTTTGGAAATAAAAACATAAATAGATACTCTCTTTTATAAAAATGTATATAAACAAATAAAATCAAGGCTGGACTTAAGTTATTTGAATGTTCCATTTTTTTTTTTCCATGATAAATATAGCCCTGTAATTATGAAATATCCCCATAATATCTTTACATAGCTGAATGGAATATGGAAGTTATGCTTTGGTCTCTTTATGCTTCACTTGCTAGATCATTTTTGGCTTAGGAATTCTTGTGGATTCACTTGTGTTAGAGCCATAGTAAACTTACAGCGTTTTCTGTATTTTCTCAAATTCATGGGAGGAAAGAAATGCGTAGTATTAAATATGCAATATAAAACTGTATTTTGTTTTCTCTAGGAGTGAAGATGAAGAACATGTTAAAATAAAAGATTTCAGGTACTAATTTACAATAAAAGCACATTTTGCTAGTAAATTCTAATATTCACAACACTAAAATGTCAGTTTGTGGGTAACATTCTTTAAAACTATCAAAAACTTAACAGTAAACTTTTCCTCCCGCCACCTCCCAAATGATAAGTAATTTTTAGAGCCTCCTTGAGGATTTTGTTTTTACTAATTTTAATGTGTTGAGGAATCTGTCAGGTGGTTTATCAGAAACCTGAGGTTAAAATTTTCACAGTGAGGTTTAAATGCAGTACACTGAACTTCTGTATGAAGTGTGGAGCTGATACTCAGTCTGTATGCATTTGAGAATCATTTTTTCTGGGTTTGTCTACACTTGGAGGTATTTAAAATTTATCCCACTTGAAAATGAATTCACCTAAAGCATGACAAAGAATTCTTGTTCTGGAACAAGTTTTTGAATGGGGAATTTTTCAGAGTTTGCCATTGCGTTTTGAATTCACGTCTTACCTGCATCCAAATTGAAATTCACATAAAGCGCTTGTAAGATTTGAAACTATGTGTGACTGAATGCAGTCATGAATCATCCAAATATTTTTGATTATAGAGAAGCCACTTAATAAAACTAGAGCTGGTTTATAAAATTGTTTTAAAAATAGTGGCTTTAATTTGTCGTGTGAACAGAGATGTCAAGGCAGAAATACATAATCCAGTCTTCTGTCAAAAGCATTATTTATAAAGAAGGCTAGCTAATAATTGTGAAGTGTTCCCATAATTTACATAAAATGGAAGGAATGACAATGTTCCAAAATACATTTAGAGGTTTTTTTGTGTAAGTCCAAAATTAATTCTCTTTATGTAGCATCCAATCTTGCTAAACAAGATTGCTTTGTACATTGCTTCAATAACTTGCATTTTGTATTGTTAATTCCTGTCTTTAAGTTTTGGTTCATGAATTGAAGGGAAAAAAATAAACAGAAGGTTCTTTGGTGGTTTGTTTAACAGTTATCTTCTTCCAGTGTTTCTGTTCCCAAGCTTACTGGGAAACTTGGTTTTCTTCCTTCCCCTTTGTAGCTGAGGAATTAAAGAGAAGGCTGATAAAATTAATTTTTTGAAGAGTCCTTGGAGAGAGAAAAGCTAATTGCTTGGATGATGACCAGAGCTATTTGTGTGGAGAAGGGATTTATTTTTAGGAGAAATGATAAAAATTATAGACAGCAAGGTCTTTAAAACTCCACTCTCTTTTTTCTCAACAGGCCCGGTGTAGTTAACAGTATTACCTTTAATACCTTCTGTTATAGTATGCCTAAAAGGAGGAGTTTCAGTTGTTCCTCAGTTTGGTTAACTATCACTGTGCCTGGTTTCAATCAGAAGGGGCAATAATCTTTGTTTTAGTAGAGTAGCTAGCTTGCATTCTGGGTAAGGTGGAAATAGAATGAAGTAAGCTTTTCTTCATCTGCTGGAGAATGTTAAAGGGGAAGAGACCAGCTAGAAGAGCTAAGATACTACACTAGAAAAAATTAATGAAAACATGACCTAACTTATAAATATAGTTGTGATGTGCACTGTCATGTGCCTTAGAAGAGGTTTTCTGATGAAAACTGTTCAGGAAGAGATGCTCTTTTTCTGTCATTGAGTTCTTGGACAGAAGCTTACCAGGAGATGAAACCTGAGACACAAGGTGTGCAAAGAGGCTTAAACCCTTTCTACTCACCTTATCCAGTGAATGCATGGGAAAACTTTCTGAAATGGCTCTGGTGAAATGGCAGAACAGAGTTCAGTGATACTTTAGCAAGTGCTGAAAGGATTCTTTTTTAAAAAAAGAAAGTATCAGTATGCATACCCCATTGTGGTTACACAGGACAGCCAGGTGGATACAGAGCCAGGGAGCAGAAATGTCTTCCAGTGATTACTGGTGACATCAGAAGTTCTCTGGTACACAGTAAGGTGTCAGGGATGACTCTGATGTCAACGGAAGAGTTTTAGCTTTTGTAAGCCTTCATAGCCTCTTGTTCCTGCCACAGATAGTCAGGTTGTTGCTTGAGATACTTTTTCCCCCCTCAGTATTTCCAGACATTATTGTGACCATTTCTGCTTTGTTCAAGTGAATCCAATTCAATTGTCAAATACAAGTACTGTATGAAAAGCTGTTTCAGTGCAGTAGTACTTCTTGTGATACATTCCATTCCCAAAATTTAGTTGATTAAGATTATCGGGGAAAATAATGTGCTCTACATCTTTTCTAAAATAATTTGTCTTCTTAGAGAGGCTCACAGTCAAACAGAGAAACGAAGAAGAGACAAAATGAACAATTTGATAGAAGAATTATCTGCTATGATACCTCAGTGCAATCCAGTGACGCGAAAGCTGGACAAGCTTACAGTGTTACGGATGGCTGTGCAACACTTAAAATCTTTAAAAGGTGGGTTTTAGGAAACCAATTCTGAAAGTCCTTGTTCTGTCAGGAGTTGTAATGTGTATCTTTGATGTTAAATAAATCAATGGTCATTTATTTTGCATTTCCTTGCTCAATTCAGTTTTGAGTCTGTTCCTTATTTAAATTTATGTTTGTAGCTTCCAGAAGTTATTTCTTCATTTAGCTTAGTATAGCAGGAAAAAAGGCACACTTTGGTGTCTGATATCTTCTGTCTGTAGGGTGTGTCTTGCAGTCAAATTATTCCTTGATTCTTTTTTAAAACTACAATGATTAAGCAAGTCTGTCTCATTATTTTCCAACCCCAAAAAATAAAACACACCAAAATAAATGTGTGTTCCATGATGTCTTCACTTTGCATCATACCTTCTGTAACAGGAATATTTGTGGTGATGTACAGATGCCAACAGCTATCCTGCTAATACAGAAGCAAATAGTTCGCATGGTCTTCTGTTATTTGCACATTTGTAATTGCATCAACGCTTTGTATTGGAATTTCGTGTTTATCTGTTGACTTCAAAATTTAGAACATCATGGAAAAAGCCCAGCAACAAACAAAACAAAACCCCCAAATAACTGAATCTTGGGAAGGGCTTAAGTTGAAGGCCAAGTCATTAAAAAAATAACACATACTTCTGATGAGTTGTTTGTCCAGTGTGTGATTAGGAAAAAAGTCTCCTCAACGATGGGAAGCTATGTGAACGTTTACCTGAAGAAAATAATGGAAGTAGTTGCACCAGTATCGAGCACAGAGAACTCAAGTCTTTTACAGTGTAACTTCATAAAGCCAAAACCAGTTGCATTAAACTAAAGAAAAAATTATGTTTGGGTATAGTCATCTTAAAAACCTTTTTTTTTTCCTGCAAGAATAGTAGTCAAAAGGAATGTTGCAAGACAATACTCAAATAGAATATTGATGACTTTGATTACACTTTGATTCCATTAAAGTCTTAAAACACCATGAAATGTTAGAGAATTATGTACTGATTCAGCTAAGATAGAGTTAATTTTCTTCCTAGTAGCTGGTACAGTGCTGTGGTTTTGGATGTAGGTTGAGAACAATGCTGATAACACACCGATGTTTTTAGTTGTTGCTAAGTAGCAATTGCTCTGATCAAGGCCTTTTTAGGCTGTCATGCCCCTCAGTGGCGCAAGAAGCTGGGAGGAAGCAGAGACAGGACACCTGACCTAAACTAGCCAAAGCAGTATTCTTTACCATGGCATGTCATGCTCAGTATACAAACTGGGGGGGAGTTACCTGGAAGACACCAATCACTGGGTATTGGTCAGTGAGTGGTGAGCAATTGTGTTGTGCAACACTTGTCTCTCTTATGATTTATTTCTCTCTCTCCTATTTCCTTTTATTATTCTTCTTACTGTTGTTGTTATATTTCACTTTATTTCAATTATTAAACTGTTTTTATCTCTACCCTCAAGTTTTACCTTTTATTTCTTTCTGAGTCTCCTCCCCATTCCACTGAGGCTAGGGGAGTGAGCGAGCAACTGAATGGGCCTTAGTTGTCAGCTAGTGTTAAACTACAACAGAGTACCAAGAAAAAAGAGTATAAAAGATTTGTATTCTCAGTCAGCTAACAACTTTGAAGTAATCATGGGTCTCGGTGGATGGTTCAGTGCTGGAATATCCAAATACAAGTTGTGTATTGCATAATCTACCAGCAGCACACAATATTTCAGGCTTTTGGTAGCACTGTTTCAGCATAGTAATTCGGTCAACTGCAAGCAAAGATCAAAGACTGTCTGCATTGCAAAAAAACCTGGTTATGAATAAGCATATCTAATAAGAGCCCCATTAGACTTAAGTCAAAGGAGTATAGGAAACAAATTATTCTACTAACTTGACAGTAATAGGAACTGTCATGGTTTAAGCCCAGCCGTAACTCAGAACCACGCGGTCCCTCTCTTACTCCTCCCTCTTTTCTCTCCCCCAGCTCCTGTAGGGATGGGGAGGAGAATCGAAAGAATGTAACTCCCATGGGTTCAGATAAGAACAGTTCAGTAACAAAGGTATAACACAAACCACTGCTGCTACCATCAATAATGACCAGGGAAACAACAAGGGAAGAGAATACAACCGCTCACCACCTGCCAACCAATACCCAGCCCAACCAAGCAGTGATCTAACCCTTCTGGGTAACTGCCCCCAGTTTATATAGTGGGCATGACATGCTGTGGTATGGAATACCTCTTTGGTTACTCTGGATGAGGTGTTCTGTCTCTGCTTCCTCCCAGCTTCTTCTCTTCCCTGGCAGAACTTGAGACTCAGAAAGTCCTTGGTCCGACTAAACATTAGTGAGCAGCAACTGAAAACATCAGTGTTATCAGGCCAAAAGTCACCAGCTACTAAGAAGGAGAAAAATGACTGCTACTGCTGAACCCAGGACAGAATCATAGAATTATTTAGGTTGGAAGGATTTTCTTGAGTTCCATTGGCCCAAGCAAGAGGAATATTTTGCATAAATATTGTGACAAATTAGCAGGGCAGTAATTGCACTTGCAGTATAAGCAGTCATTTACGAGAAATCTTCAGCTCAAAACATTTGTATTTCAACAATAGGACATGAAAACTGGACTCCAGCCAGGACAGTTGATACACATACCTTCAAAATTAATGCTTTAAGAAAGTACAGGATACTGTGTGAAATTAGGGTGAATGCTGAAATTTGCTGGAAAGTTTCTCAAAAATACATGGAGGTAGTCGTGGAAATGCTTTTAATGGCTAAAAGTTATTTTCCAGTACTTGCCATGGGTGCTAGAACAACAAAAGTAGTGAGTCAGTCTCGCTACATTTAGTGATGCTTTTGATTTAACTCCAACAAAGTGGTTTTTGGATTGTTGAAAATATAGTACTAATGAAGCAGCATTCATGTCGGAAGTCAATTGAAAACACTGGAATTACTCAGATTAAGAAAATATTAAGGATTCTGAAATAGGTCTATGAAATGTTTGTAGAACATTCAGTTCTCATAATACCCTTTCTTTAGCAGTGCATTAAAGATACCTGAACAGAAGTTTCCTTGGTTTATGCCAAGTGAAGGGCAAGAAAAAACTATTTTTAAAAAAAAAAAAATCATTACTAGCATGTGTTTATGAAGTTTATAATATTTTTGAATTTTTTAATTAAGCTGTTTTGATTGCATAAGATTTCTAAAATGCAAGCCAAGTATAACTGTTAAGGTAAATTTAAAATGTATCTTTTGACATTATGTCTACAAATAATCTACTTTTCAGGTTCCACTAGCTCCTATACAGAAGTCCGGTATAAACCTTCATTTCTAAAAGATGATGAACTCCGACAGTTAATCCTTAGGGTAAGTGGAAGGTATCTTTCAGTGAAATAATGTCCTTATTAAAGCTTACCATTGGGTTTTTAGTTGGAGAGTGTTTTCCCGTCTTTTTCTTCAGGCAAGTGCTTTGATGTACTTGTTAAGTTCATAAACTCTGTACACTGCACAGGCTTTTTCATAAAGTGGTACAGAAGATAATTTGTGAGCATGGCAGACAGCAGCCCCTGAAGGGATAATAAATTTGTATGCAATCTGCATATTTAATACATACAGGTTTTTATGTTCCTATTGAATTCTGCATGCAAGTATAGAGAATGCTTTTAATTATGCACAAGTATAATTTTAGTTGTTTGCTCTCCTTAATTTTAATTTTTTAAATCTTGGAAAAGATGCAGAAATAATACCTTAAAGAAAATCTTTCTTATTTTTGCACTTTGTCTTATAGCAACACCCCTTTACTCTTTCTCATTTGCAGCTATTTTCTTTTTCTTTTTGCTGCAATAGCAGACTTTGCCAAGATATGTAAGAGGACTCCTAAGTTAAGCTGTTTTGCAGCTGGCCACCTCTTTTCCCAGGGCTGTGTTTAAGAAACTTTAGCTGTCTGTAGCTGAAGATCTGATTTGGTCCTTGTAACCTTAGTTGCTCTTTAGTGTGATTTATAACTTAGTTAATTAAATCAGGTTTAAAAGTATGTTTCCTTGTAGTCATCAATATTCATTGTATTTTAAAAATGTATGTTTTAAAATATGATATCCTTGTATTTTCAGGCAGCAGATGGATTCCTATTTGTGGTTGGGTGCAACAGAGGAAAAATTCTGTTTGTCTCAGAGTCGGTTTGCAAAATACTGAATTATGATCAGGTGGTTATAACTGAGCTTCTTGGTTTGCTTTTGCCTTGCATTTTCTTGGAAATATTTAAACTTTCACATTTTATTATGTATTGCTATAAACAGTCCATATATATAATTCCTTGGAACTTCTTTTATTTAACCTCCTTCAGAGTAAGTGAATATCCGAAACAAAATATTTGCAACTGCTGTTACTCAGTATTCCTGACTGGAGTAATAGCACTAGATGTCAATCTATCATCCTTAAGAAAACTGCTAATCTGAGAGGAAGGGATAATTTGAAGATGTCTTCATTTATATTTCCAAGAAATTTTCTTTTAAATGGTGAAGTGATTTGGGTTGTTTTTTTTAGGCCAAGGAAAATAGCAGTAGTGGAAGTTAATTGAAGCTTTCCTTGGTAATGCCTTTATGCTCAGATGCACTACATAACACCTCATCCACAATAACTATTCATGTAGATAGTCTTCAAGGAAACCAAGATCTTGTGAGTTATCTTATCCTGTAAAATAAGAGAAATAGGAAAAATGTGAGCACCTTACAGTAGTTGACATTGAACATCATGGACAATAACAACAAATAAGGCATAATAACTTGTTCATATATTTATGACTTCTCTTCTGAAAACAGGGGCTAGAATAGTTAGTGCTTCCGTCTGACTACTTCTGTAACTTTGAAACCCTTTGTGATAAGTTCCATTTTCTTCATAAGTAGAAGATCAACCAATCTGGACTCTATTACATATGTTTTATAGATTTTTAAAAATGTTTTATTTAAAACAAACCAAATCCCAACCACCAAACCTGTATCTTTTAAAATTAAAGTAAAATGAATCATGGGAACAAGCATAAAGGAGGTATCTTTTTATTTTTTATCAAACTAATGCACTGAATTTACTGAAGGACTGAAAAATACCTTTTGGAGTATCTAACATCAGACTAGTCATCATGCCTACTTCGAGACCCATGAGATCTTTGCTATTACAGCTAAAGAGGTTCAGAGAACATGGACTTACTTAATGCATGAATTCCTTAACTTATTCGTGAATCATTGTAGGTAATGAATGTCACCCTGTATATCTTGACAAGGCTGCTATTAGCCTTTCTCAGTGGCACACAGAATCACAGGATCATTAGGATTGGAAGTGACCTCTGGAGACCATCCAGTCCAACCCACTGCCAAGGCAGGGCCACCCAGAACAGGTTACACAGAACCGTGTTCAGGAGGGTTTTGAATGTCTCCAGAGAAGGGAGACTCCACAAGCCCGTGGGCAGCCTGTTCAGTGCTCTGCCACCCTCAGTGTAAAGAAATTCTTCCTCTTGTTGAGCTAAAACTTCTGGTGTTTTAGTTTATGGTCATTGGCCCTCTCAGCATTTTCCCTTTGTAATTGGGTTAGATGGGGACTAGGCAAATGAAAGAGGCTGTACATTTATCCTGCTTTTCATTAAACTAATTTTTGACTCTGGCTTATTGGAAAAGTGTTTCCCTTTTTATGTATGCAGTGATCACATAGCAAGTAGTGTGGGTTCAAAGTTAGTTGCAATTCAAATCTAGCGTACCACTTGTTAACAGAACTCGTATTATGTGTGTAAATAAAACATTTGATTTTAATATTTGATTTTACAGAACTTTTTTAATGTCTGCTAAAATCTGCTATTTTTAAAAAATTGCTTTTACTACCCTGCTTTTATAAAAATTGTATATTAAAAATATTAATGGCAAATTAAATGAGGATCAAAATATTGATGGTTAGAGTAACTGTGTGTTTTGACTTCTAATGGTGTAGAAAGTTGTTTTTCTGAGAAAAGTAGTATGTTTAGGGTCATGTTCTAAGACAATGTGGTTCTTATATCTCTTCTTTTGGGGGGTGGTTTTGTTTTTGGTTTTTGTTTTGTTTTAAATAGGCCAGTTTAATTGGACAAAGTTTGTTTGATTATTTGCATCCAAAAGATGTTGCAAAAGTAAAGGAGCAACTTTCTTCTTCGGATGTCACTCCTAGGGAGAAGCTCGTAGATGGGAAAAGTAAGTCATATCTAAAGTGTTCAGATTTTTTTTAAAAGACACGTTAATATGTCTAGTTATTATACAGGATATATTAATGTGTTTGTATATGCATAGATGTACAAACGTGAGGTATAATTTCTATGAACCAAACACATTTGACTGCTTATCTGCTGCTTAGAATGCATTAACAGTTTCAAAGCTAGCCCAGAAAATAATTATTTTTAGATAATAAGAATTAACTGAAGCCTGCATTGTTAAAAATTTAGCAAGATGTGGTCTGATGTTCTTCCTACCAGGCATACTACTTTTTTTTCTTGTATTTGATAGGTCTTGTCAATACAAAAGACCTGATGTAGTCGAACATGGGATAAAATACTTCAATATCAAGAATCACTGTCTTCTCTGAAAATGCTAAGTGTCAATCCTAATTTAACCAAATCTTATTTTGTTTGCAGTTATTTCTAATATGAAAAGCATTATATATTGTGCAGCTAATAACTATTAAATAGCTGACTTTTATCAGTATCTTTGCAGTTCTTGTACCAAATAGAAGTTGAAAGTTTATAAAGCATATTTATTAAAATACCATTCAAAATATCAAGAGGGTTTAAAAATAGTATCATAATTTTTTCTAGTTTTTGAGGTTTTGTGACAGTCACATTTTCTGTGCCCTATTTAAGTTAGACTTTTCTCATTTGTAATTGTAAGGACGAATTTAGACAGGTAAACGAGAATGTACTTGAAGCTGACATGAAAAAAAGGCCTTGTATTCTGAAGTTTTGTTGTTTGATTTTGTTTGTTTGGGTTTTTTTAACTATTTTACTGAATTTTCGTAAGCTGGCTTGCAAGTACACACAGATTTTCAAGCTGGACCGGTTCGACTGAATTCTGGTGCTCGACGTTCCTTCTTCTGTCGGATAAAATGTAGTAGGACCACAGTCAAAGAAGAAAAGGAATGCTTGCCCAACCCAAATAAGAAAGGTATTCAAACTGTAGATAAGGCAGGGGCTTTCTGTCTTGAAATTTGGTATGTTCAATTTCTGAGTCAGTAGTGTGACCCTTGTAGTTATCACTAAAAGTAGCTGTAAAGAAGTGTAGATACGTACTAGAGACACGTTTTAAAAAACGGTTTAATTGTATTCTTTCTCCTCCCTATTTACTCCGGGAAAAGAAGGAGGGAGGAACCTGACTTACAGTGGCTGTTTAAGAGTGCATGGTTTGTTGTAGTCAAATTTTAGAAGTCTCAGGGAGATTTTTGAAAGCACTGGAGCAAATCAGGAAGAAACTAAATAACGTGTGTCTTGAAGATATCTGTGTGAATAAGGCCTGCAAAATCTACTGTTTTGAAGGAAAAAAGCAAGTAAACCAACTTTTTTTTTTATTTACTTTTTGTGTTGTGTACTTAAAAGTATGAATTTTCTTTTTTTTTCTTTTACTATTTAAAGTTAATTTATCAGTGTCATTCCATTATTTTTTTGCAATAATTTTAATCTACTTCATTTTTTGGTATGCCTGTGCAGCAGTTGACTCTTGTAAAGTTTTCAGTGAGTGGATCTTTTTAAAATGTGATTTCCAGCTTCTGTTTAATACCTTAGTATTGGTTTTTTGCAAAGGCATGCTGAAATTGTTTGACCCTGACTAAATCCTCCTACTTTTGTTTTTCAGTGTAACCTGTTGAGATATACTATACAATAGTAAATGTTAAAATAGGTCTGTAATTGTAAGTAAATAGAACTCAATCTCCCTTGGTGTGCCAGCTAACTTGGTGTGAGATAAGAATTTAACTTTTATAAATGTTTTTCAGGAAAGCAGTATTCAGAGAAGGTGCTTTGACGGCCTGAGAAATTGTGACAAAGTCATAGTAGATAATTCATTTTTTCATTTTGCGTAGTTAATAGGCAGTCAAATCTGTGTAAAGCATAATTCGTTCAGAACGAAGGTATCAAGAATTCTTTGGCAATTTTTTGAAAGATAGTTCAAAAAAGATAGTTCAGGGCGCATAATGTCATCTCTGTGCCTTGATGTGTATGGAGGTGTTTGTATATTATATAGGCAGCAGAGAGTCTACCAGCCATAGAGATGAATGACAGTGTAAGATGTAATTTAAGATTTGTAAAATATTTGTATTCCCAGAGAATGGAGGATTTCAGAAGCCTGAGATAAATAGAAAGCAAGCTGGGCTGTTTTGGGTTGCTCTCTTGACTGATTCTTTCAGCAACTGCAGTATGTTAAGGTCATCATGTTCACAAAAGGCGAATTGCTTTGGAAGCTGCAGAGGGCCTCTCTAGTGTATTTTCATTTTCAATGCATATGCAACTGTGTAAGGTGAAAGTGATCTGTGGGTTACCAGACTGTTGGTTTACTTTTATTTCTGTAAGACTGTATTTGAACT
>JAOEHX010035417.1:0-12180 GCA_025448015.1 Bolborhynchus lineola
ATTTTTTGTTTTTTTTCTGCCCCCCCCCCCCCCCTTTTTTTTTTTTTTTGAGTAAAATTGCTCAAAACAATAAACAACAACAACAAAAAAATAACCTTCCAGAAAGAAAATAATCCCAAACAGTCCCACTCTGAAGTCTCTGGGAGCATCTGAAAGGCCCAACTGCTCTTCGCTGAATTAGAAAGACTGAACAAAAGGTGTTTGTCTATTGAGGAAATTAGATTTTTAGACTACCAACAGTTCAAAAAGTCTATTCCAAACAGAATCCAACAAAAGTGAGAGACTCCTGCGCTGCTTCCCACCGACCTGACAAGTTTTGGTGGCAGCCAGTCCCTTAGGAAAAGAAAAAACCAACCCAAAACCATACTGGACTGGAATTGGAGTTTGCGCTTATTTATCATTAGCTCATCATCAGAAGATTTGGAAACATTATAATCTGTTGACTGCCTTCCTGGCTGGAGAGGGGCAGGGAAGAAAAGCAAACAGGAACTAAATGCATCTGCAAGACAGGGTTGAGATTCCTCTCTCCTTGAGCTGCGATCCTTGAACACTGTGTTCCTGGTGACTGGGTGGTTATGAATAAAGAAACCGAAGGCAGAGAGTCATCGAGTCCTCCTTTTATGCTGGTGACAAAGGAATCCAAACTAAAGACAGAAAGCCAAAAAAACTGAGAGAGAAAATTCTTCCCCTTCCCTGACAGCCTTCATCATCAGTCAATGCTAAGAATCTGAGAACCAAATGAGCTCAAGTCTTTCCCACCCACATGGTGTTGTCTTCTCATTGCAGGGACAGCAGCACTCGATGGGATGAGGAGTGGTCTTCTTGCATCCTATAAAGCCTGGGGCATATCCAGCTGGGATTAAAGCAGATTCCACTGTAATGTGGTATAAAAAGGATGGCAGAAACAGGAAAGTCTTCCTCTTGGACATTCCTCTGCATTATTTCCACGTAGCGGACTGTGGGATGGACCGTGGGGGAATCATATCCAGGAGATATTCACGCTGGCGGTCTACTGCTGAGGAGGACTTGTGCACAGCTAAACTAGGGTTAACGAAAGGTAAAGCCCCACCTGATGAGACACAAAAGAGGAGAGAGAACAAGCGTCACAGCACGATACAAACTTGAGAGAAACAGTGGCAAAACTACGCTACTCATCCCCCTGAAATCATCAGCTGAGCACAGGGCACTCCTGGCCGCAAAGGTCAGACACCTTCTGAAGATAAAAGCTTCTAAAACAGGAGCAAGACTTTGTACTAGATATGAAGATTTGAGCTCTCTGCAATTAAACTACATCTTAAATGCTAAATGAAGCTATCAGGAATAAAAAAAATCCAAGCAAATCCATCCAGTACTGGACAAGGGAGTAGATCACAAGAGCCTGTTAGCGCAGTGTTTCCTTCCTGGAGATCCTATTTATCACTGAAGAAAACAAATGACTCGAGCTCTCAAGTCAGATTCTTTTATATATATAGAAAAAGAAGATCAGATTAGAATTTATAATTTCCATTTGTTCAAAGCAACAGCTTTAGTCATTGCAAACCCTGAGGCACGCTGGCAGCATGTGCTGCAGCCTCACCTAGAGCAAAACCATCTGGTTACTGCATGTTGCTTTCTCAGCAGTCAAACCCAAGTGAATTAACTCCCAGAAACGAATGACAGACTCCTGCACCATGACACAGGCTGCTCAGGTGCCCTCAGTGATGCACAGCGATGTTACATCTATTTAGTCTCTTTATAAATGTGTATTTTTATTTGGTAGGATCACCTCACTGCCCCTCTTGATGAGCCCCAAAAACAAGTGTCATCACCATGACTAAGAGCAAAGCCTCAGCACCACCAGGCTTTCATGCAGGAAGCAGCAAAGAGAAACCAGCCTTACCCAAAGAACTATGATTGTTGGACAGAGTGCAGCTAGTAAGTACAAAGAGAAGAAGCTTTAGAGAAATAATCTACCTGTATTGATGGGAGTCTTCTTCCAGGCGGCAGCGCTGCCCTTGCTGACAGGTCTCTCAGCATGCTTACCTGGCCTACTCCCAAGTGCTGCTGCAGACGATGCATTCTGCAACTTGGGTGACTGGCTAAATGCATGCAACACTCCCCGGGGAGCTCCAGGACCTCGAGACATCTGGCTAGAAGTCTGGCAAGAGAGCAAAGATTAAGAGAGGCATTGTGGGTTGCTGGCTTTCAAGTACAATCACCCAAGTGAACCGTCACAGCCCCTCTTCCCTCCTCCCTTGGCTGCTTCTGCCAAGCCTGGACTATTATTTCTGCTACCAAGCCTACTATAGCTTCAGGGCTGGAAACTTCCAAAACTTCTCTGCAGCAAGGTAATAATCAGCCTTCTACTTCAGAAAGCACCTGTAAGGATGAGGAATTAGAATGAACTGCAAAGCAGCAGAAACTGTGCTGTGTGAGCACCTCTGTACACAGGCAATGTCACTTCCCTGTCCTGAATAACCAGTACCTTGGTAATTTCAACTCAAACCGGCACTTAAGCACTTTCTCCAACCAAAAGGTGGCTTTACCAGGTGTATGAGACCACTTCACAAGCAACACTGTGTGATCCTGGCTCAAGCCTTTCTCCCCCACCTCTATCTTAGGTAAACTGACTCTTATGTCTTTCCATCTGGCCCATCCTAAGAAAAATGTGGAACAGACTTTGCAGGATGTGAGTTAAACACCCTGGATAATTCCAGCAACTCTGCAGAAAAAGACCGTTCTCTCCCCTTCTTCGGGTACAGAGAATGTAACCGAACTATCAAGTCCCTGCACAAACAAATCCCACTTTAACCAGCCTGGTTAAACCAGGCACCTGGTTTAAGCTTATGCTCAAACACACACATGGCAGAGCTTAAAAAAGCAAGGTCATGCTTCCATTTCATGCCTGTACACCAATGTGCATGGAGCCGTGGGACTCCTGCCCCATCATCACCAAGATCTGGCTCCTGGCAGATGCATCCTCACCTGCTTGAGTGAGTGGTGCTGCACAATAGGGTCTGACTTGGTCTGTACAGGAGCTGAGGTCTGCTGCAGTATCCTCTGCTCAATCTCCTGCTCCTGCTGCAGTGCTTTTACGAAGGCAGCTTTCAGTCGATTCGTGTGCTCAGCTTTCAAGGCCTTTTTCTGGTTGGATGTCATGCAGGTTTCACACATAATGATGCCGTTCTTCTCCTCCCTCCAGCGGCAGGTGAAGTCAGTCTTACACTGAGCACACATGTAGGGCTCACGAGATGACACAGCCACTGAAACTTTACCTGGAGAACACAACCAGCTTAGCTCAGCTCCATCTGGGGCTTCTGTGAACCTACAACACTTGGAAACCTCAACAACATTCCAGCTAAAGAAAGGCAAACTGTCCACCCTTCACTCTCCTTTTGCATTTACTAAACCTTGAAACTCTTTGCTTGTGTGAGTGTGTGTGTACAAATCCAGCAGATACTTCTTTAGACACTGATTTGAGAGTTTAGTGGACAAACAAGGGGCTGGCTGGAAGTGAACAGCTCTGGGGAGAACTGGATACATTTGAGAGCAGCCTTTACACTCAGTGTCTAGAATTTCTTTAGACTATTTTAGAATTTCAAATTATTCAAGGTGGATCCCAGATTTGACCATGCTGCTGCAATGGAAACATTCCCTCCTTGCCTTCGAGGAGCATTTGGAACACCATCTCACCTTGAGTTTCCAGCAGATTCTGCACAACTTCTTCCAAGCCAACTAAGTAAATGAATTCGTTATTGGCTGCACTGGGCAGGAAGTTCATCTCAGGTGCAGGAGGTTTGGGAGGAGGGATCTCCAAGAGCGTCTTCTCCAGCTGCTTCCGCAAGGCGAGCTTGGCGGCGGCCTGCCGGCTGGCCGGGGACTCACCAGCATTCCCCATGGAAGCAGCGCTGCTTGGAGTAGCATTGGCCTGAGCGGATGTCACAGATGTACCTTTGATTGAAGTTGGTGAAGCCTGGGAGGAGGCATGGCACAGGTTAGGGACATGGCACAGGTGAGGGACACACAGTTCCAACCCCTGCCACGGGCAGGGACACCTTCCACTGGAGCAGTTGTTTCAAGCCCCTGTGTCCAACCTGGCCTTGAACGCTGCCAGGGATGGGGCAGCCACAGCTGCTCTGGGCACCCTGTGCCAGCGCCTCAGCACCCTCACAGGGAAGAGCTTCTGCCTCAGAGCTCATCTCAATCTCCTCTGTCAGCTTATTTACAGCACCTGTATGGCAGCATCAGTGGTAGATGTTAAGTTGCTGCTGCAGTGTCTCTCAGGGTTTCAGACAGGAACTCTGTTCACCAGAACACACATTTACCCTTCTTAAGGGAGGGGAAAAAAAAGATAAGTCTCATGGACAGCTTCATATTGAACCACCAAATGTGAAATGAGGCACCAAATTCAGTTCAATGAAATAGATATTTCTCCCCAAGACTCTGTAATGTTTTTCTTCATTCCTGTGTACAGCATGTGAACAGAGCAAGAGGAAGGACATGGGAAGGACAAGGAGCAGGAGAGCTGTAGTAAGAACCAGCACCTCCGTTTGATGACAGCAAACCACACCAACCAGCCAAAGAGGAATGAAAAGCACTGAGCTCTTCCTCTGGGATGTCAGGTTGGGCACGGAAGAGCCCACAGCACTCACCTGTGGGATGTTGACCAGCAGGCTGGTGTTGGGCACGTTGGCCACGCGGATCAGCCCCTGCTGGATGATCCTCTGCCCCTGAATCTGGACGCTGGGGACCGACGCGCGCGGCGCCAGCAGCAGCGGAGGCGGCCCCGTGCTGGAGTGCTGTCGGATGTTGTGGATTTGCTGGGAAGACACAGAAATGGACTGATGCAACGGTGCCAGGAGTGATGGGGGAGGGTTAGAGAGCAGGAAGTCAGTGGTGGGAGTTGAATGGGATGAGATGAGACAGTGGCAAAGGAGGAAGGGAATGGCACGAGAATGCGGTGATGACATCTGTGGCAAAACATGATGAGTTTCCCTTTCTCGCTATCAAAATGAAACAAGTAGAATGGAACATGAAGAGATGCTCGTTTGTGAGGCCACCAGGTTACAGCCACACAAGTAACCTAAGTCTCCAAGTCAAACTTCTTTCAAGGTCGATCATTGTTAAAGCTGTTTCATTTGAAAGGCATTAGGAAAGCTACTCCTCAGAACATGCTCTTCTTCATAATCAGACCAGAAAGAAAATGAAATACACCAAATCTCTACCTTCCTTCTCACTGCTGGCTGTGCAACACACCAAAGAGACCTTGCACTGCAAAAGAAATCCTCATTTAACAAGGAAATGTTTGTTCTCTGATATCTCACAGAAGTCATCACTTCAGAAGAGCGTATCGAATGGAACATTGCTTCAGTGCCACCACTGTTTGCTGTCAGAGGTGATAAAGACCCTGCAAAGCAGCACTTTCAGCCTCAAAGTTGACTATCTCATTTCAGCAGCTCTTATTGAATCACAAGACAGACACAATGAGGGAGTTTTTGCATTTGAAAAGGTGAAATTGAGATGACAGCAACAATCATGAGGGGGGAAAATGGAAGAAGGAGAGACTGGGTTGCATTTCCTCTGCTGCTGCACCCCTAAAAAGCAGGTGAAGCTGGAAGCCTGTGAATTAACCCACAGCCAAGGGAAGCAGTAGTGCAGCCGAGGCAGCTTCCATCACCGCAGCACCTTCCCATCCTTCACTGGAAGTGTATGGGACAGCACAATACATAAGCCTGGAATGATGCAAGAACTTCGAATGGCAACACATCTAACTCATCCTAAGAAATCCCAGCAGGAACTTCAGAGGTTCCCTCAGACAAGCAGAAAGATGACTGGTTTAGTTCAGATGGATTAAGGAAAAGCCAAGTGGATCCACCACAAAGGAAGCACTTACCTGTGCTCCTCTGACAAGAGGTGGCATCACTATCTGTGTGTTCTGCTGAGTTCCTAACTTGGAAGAAGTCTGCTGCCCTCCACGCACCAAGGGAGGAGGAATAACAGTGCCTGGTATCCGTGTGGAAGAGGTCTGCAAAACAGAGGATAGTTTACTCTTACTGTTCTGTTCTGGGGTGCTCATACTCATGCTCTCTTCTGCTGCTTGCTGTGCTGACAAGGCAGGGTCTGAAATCTTATGGACGCGGTGGCAGCCTGGCTACACACCCAGGGCTTGTTCTCCCTCATCCTGCACAGAATCCAAAGGGTGAAGAACAATCCTCGACAACATGTTCCCCCTGCCCTCCCTCCGCTGGAGTTCAATAGCTCAAGGACTGTTGTATTGAGACACACCAAGAGGGACACCATAACCCGAGTGTGATAGTGGGGGGACACAGCACAGCTCTCCTCTCTGGCTGATGGGATGGATGCAGCATCTCTCTTGAGCCCATGGAGAGACTGGAGGACAAGAGATGGTCAGGTTGGCTTCAGTGCAGTCAGTGTCCAAGAGGCAAAAAGGAGTGTATTTTGGCATGGGGGGAGTAAGAGAATGTGGAATACAAATGGCAGTCTTCAAGGAGAAGCATGAGGCAGACAGGAGTTGGAGGTGTGGGCACGTGCATGTATGTGTGAAGGGAAAAGAAAAGAGACAGGTTTCACACACCACTGCCATTCCTGCAGACCACAGAGCCTGAGGAGCGCTCACTGCTCAGGAGCGGCCAACCTCTCCGTCTTACTCATGTGGCCTTACACATCTCACCACTTCCCTCAGTCAGGCCCCAGCCTGATCATCATCTGTGGATGAAGACTTCAAAACCACTCAAGCTCCCACTTCCAGGAGTTACCATGTGTACACACAAGTACATATTTAGGCAGGTGGGAAGTTTTATCCCCTTGTTATATGCCTTTACAGTGAAGACCAAAGGTTAATTCAACTCCTGCACACAGGAATTAGTAGAGTTTTTGCAGTCAAGCAAAAGCAGACAGAGGTTAATTTGCCCAAACACCACAAGTTAGACAGAATCAGTTCAGTTCTGGATTCTGAGCTCCCAGCTCTCTGCTCTGTCCAACCACTGAAGGTGTAACTTGTGCTCCAGTTCCTCTGAAAGTGCTGTCTTCAGTGAAGGCAACTTGCCTCAAGGAAGAGATTATTGCAGCTGACAGACTGCTGTAGGCTTTGTGGCTGTTTCCCAACTGGACAGCAAATGTCCCCCTTCCCTTGAGTGGCATGCTCCAAGGGATCTTCACTTTTCCCAGGTGAAAGCATTTTGTGCTGAAGCACTTTTGAAGTTGTTTTGAATTAGCTCAAGTGAAAAAACCAGAAATGGTTTCAATCCAAGAGCAAAACAAGACACTAGAGACAAGAGGCAGACAAGGCTGACAGATGTCAGTTACCTTTCCTTTCTCATCTTCTTCCCCAAGGCTTTCCAACATTCCGTTTAATTTCATCTGAACCAAGATCTCTCCTACCACCACGTGCTTTTCAGCCACCAAGCCAAAAGGAAAGATCTTGTCATTCACTCAGCTCTTTGTTAAGCACACTGAGGGCACAATTACATCCTGAGGGTACAGCAACAGGCTGCCACAATACTTCTACCCCCTAACTCCATGGCATCCTCTTTATGGACGTCTGGACGTAGAGTGGATCAGAATGATCAGCCACTGAGAAATAAGCTTTTGAGTTACCTCCGTGTGACACCACTTTCATCTCCCACCCCAGTTGTTCTTAGAAAGCTTAGAGCGGGGTTTTGGGAGTTCAAAGCTGGCTCCAAGCCATTCATGTGATGGGACTGTCCTGTGCACCTCGTCCTCTGCTCCATGCCCTATGCCTGGCAGCCTGGCCCCCCCACTGACCTGGAGGGATGGCTTGCCAGCAGCAACACTCTGCGGTCCCCGCACCAAGGGCGGAGGGGTGGCCACAGCACTCCCAGAGGAACCAGCAGGCTGGAAGAGGAAAAACCAGAAAGAAAGCAGACGAGTGTAAGGGTGTAAAGCAGGATTACAGAAGCTAAGGGAATAAAAGCGGTTTACCTCCATGTGCCTCAGGAAGAGCATCTTCAGAGATGGTGGGTTTCCCCCCTCCCCACCCCTTTCCTCCTCCAAGCATCTCAACATGCACATTCAAATGAAGAAATTATTAGGTAAGTATAGGTAAGATTATACCAGGAAAGTAAGAAAAAAAAGTTTAAGAAAAAGACTTCAGATCTTAAGAAGTTTAGGATATGCCATTTCACCCTCGTTAGTTCAAACATCCAGAGCTCATTGCTCAGTAGCAAGTTGAGTGATCCAGGTACTTGCATTAGTTTTAATCCCATCTACTTGAGAGCTCATAAGTCTGGGAGAAAGACACCAACAAACCAACCCAACCCAGTCAGGAGAGCTGCTGTTAACATCCAGCCACACTGAGCAGTGCACTTACAGCTACACATCACCCCCACCACAAAGCCCAGCAAGTCAGCATCCCTCGCTGTGCAATGAAATGGTTTAGTTGCCATTGTTACAGGTACTTGAAGTTGAGCTGGTGCCTTGATGGCAGTACGTGGGGGGCTCACACACCCCCTCACCTCCCAGCCTCCTCCACTCTCCCCTGCACATAACTGCTCTGCCAAAAGGGAGGCTTCTTGGCTGGGTTAGTGCCTGATGAGAACAGTGCACGGCTGTGCAAGATGAAGGAGGGGAGAAGGAGAGGAGGAAAGGAAGGGAGCTCAGAGTGGGAAGACTGAACTGTCCCTTGCAGGGGGAGTTTCTGGATGATGGAACTGTGTGGCTAACCCAAGACTCACTTCACCTGGAAGACCTGGAATCCAGACCTGGACTTCTGCCATGCAGCACGAAATGCAGCCCTCAGCTCCCAGAGCCTGGGGCTCACACTCTACCTGTCAGCACACTGGTTATGTGCAAGGATCTCCTCCATGTCTTTCAACAGTCTCCAAATGGCATTAAGGACTGGATGGAGTGTTTAACAAGTGGAAAAGCATCACGTTCATAAACACATCTGGGCTTTAAGAAACAAATCTGCAGCTTCTGAATACAGTTCATAAGACAAACTGTCTTGTCTTGGTCTTGGCAAGACAAAAAGGAATGGGTCACAGGAGAAGCCACTCTAAACTTCATCAAAGTTTTATGAAAAGTGAGGTACGCTTTACCTGGAAGGGCTCTTTTGTTCCACAGGTTCTAGCAACTACCCCAGTTACTTCATTCCTTCCCTCCCCAGATCAAAAGATGAGCTGTAAGCTTCCATAGGATGATAAATACCTTCTGGATAGTGGTCTCCTTCTGGATTTGACTCTGCCGTAGCTTTTTCAATAGCACAAGTTTTGCTTCTTCTAACCGTAACTCTTCTTTTAGCTGTTTAATCATCCTCTCCCGCTCCTCTGGGCTGCTTTTCTGCAGGGCAAGAGAGGATGGGAAAGCAGGGAGGGTGAAGAGGGGAATACAGATACCATACAAGTTTCAACAAGAATTTACAGCCCTGTAATTGGCACGTGTGGCTCAATAGCACTGCCATGCAATGCATGGACACAAATTGAGCACGGAGCAAGAACTCAAAGGGGAAGAGAAAGAAAGTTCTGGAGTTGTTTTCACAAAAAAAGCAAAACAAGGAAATGCAGTTCAAATAAAAACTCAGACAACAACTCTGTGTTGGGTTATGCTGAGTAAAGGACATTGCATCCACCAAAAAGCCAGTTCAGAAAAAGAAGGGCATCAGCCTTTAAGAGCTCCAAGATTCCCCACTTGCAAATCCATCTTCAGGAAAGGATGGATCCACCTGACCTGCAGGTGGTCCTCTTGTTGCCTGTCCTGCAAGCACAGGCACCTCTGCAGGAACCAGTGGTGTGGCTGCTTTTTTCCAGCTGGCACACTAAGAGTGAGTCAAGACAAGAACTCACCATGAGTGCCTCTGTGTTGGTCTCTTTTAATGCTATTTTGGTTAACCCATTCATCCTAGGGCTGGAAGGTTCATTGTCAGATAACACTATCACATCCGGGGAGGGGACTCGCTTCTCTCTCTTTAGTTCACTGCAAATCAAGAGCAAAATACAGGGAATGGGTTAATAAAACCAAGCGAACTCTTACTTCATGCTGCATTTCCTAATGCTAATGTCTGGAAGTCGTGACTCTTTCCCACCCCTGTTACTGAATCTGAAGGAAACTCAACACAAACCATTCACACTCCTTCACTTACCTAAGTTTAGGTACTTCATGGCATTATCTTCTTCCTACACCAAATCAATTCTTTTCCCCTGTTGAGAGCACAAACCTGGAGCAGTCTCAACACCAATGGACACATCCATGAAACACCACTGACACACATCCAGGCTTGTAACAATTTTAACTCTTTAACTGCCTTTAACACTCCATGTCTTGAGTGCTGGCTGCACCTTCCACCTGAACTCCTGATAATAAATCACCTCTTAGCTTCACTGCTGATGGTTATCCTATGAGAAGAGAAGCTCCGTGAACCAAAAGGGACAGAGGTGACATGATGTGACAGCAGACACCAGCGCCTCTCCTCCGCTGCACAAGCAGTACCTGTCAGATCACCTCTGGTATCAGGCTTGGGGATTTCAAGCTGTGAAGCCAAAGGATTTCAGAGCAAGGCTTGCAGCATGGGAGGCTGAGAAGTTGAACATGAATAGGGCAGCAAAGTCTTCTGCAGCACCCAGGTAATGGCAGTGCTTGAGAGAAGGCCGACACTGAGGATTTGAGGACACAGCACAAGTCACGGTTTTGTTCTGCTTTAAACCCAAAGCCAGAAGCAGGAGCAATCGAATTGCAAGTGAGAACCTT
Source organism: Bolborhynchus lineola (assembly GCA_025448015.1). Taxonomy (NCBI): domain Eukaryota; kingdom Metazoa; phylum Chordata; class Aves; order Psittaciformes; family Psittacidae; genus Bolborhynchus; species Bolborhynchus lineola. The sequence goes on from JAOEHX010035417.1 coordinate 10,702, forward strand.
CTGTGTATCGTTGCATGAAGCAAACTGCAGAAAGGATTTGTCTCAAGCAAGACGAAGTGAGTATTTCTGTGTGGTCTGTACCACCCTCAAGGAAGATGTGTGGCACATGAGCTTGGGCACTTAACTACCAGGCAATTACTTCTTAGCCTAAACAACAGTTTCTACACTTAACTGACAGCCACATTTAGTAGGAATCCAATGATAACGGAAATTAATCATTAGGATCTTCTTCAGTGACAAAGAGGCACCGACTGATGGCACTGCCAAGCTGTGTCCCCGGAGAGCTGCAGGAGACATGCACCCCAGGGAAGGCAGCAGGTCAGGTGGTGCCCTGCACACCCCAAAACCAGCTCAGACACTGCAAACCTCAGCTTTTAAAACACAATTTCCATGTTTGCAGAATAAGGACCGAGGCAGAGGAGTGTCCTCTAGAGGGCACAGAGAGGCAGCGAACTCCAGGCACCGCAGCTCCCGGCTTCTCTCAGCATGAACCGAGCACACGGAGCGTTCCCGGCTTTCCCCTGTACCTGAACCGGCTCAGGTGGCTCTCAGCAGGGCCGGGCCAAGCCCCCCCTGAGCCGGGAGCTGCTCCCGGCAGCGGTGAGAAGGGACGGGCTGAGCCCTTTGATGGCAGCTGCGTGCAGGAGCGACACAACCGGGGCCGGGCAGCCTTGGAGCTCAGACCCCTCCTGGAGCAGGGGCAGTGCCTGCGGGTCACACAGACACCACTGGAGCAGCCCGGGAGCGCAGTCCTGACACGGAGCCTCAACCAGCCCAGGGGAGGAAGGGAGCGGTGAAGCGCTACGGCATCAACGCAGCCCCAAGCCCAGGGTGAAGGGCTCCACGGAGCCCTCGGCCACGCTCCGCTGGTGGGTGGAACCCGGGAGTTGCAGTGGGACCGCACCGGAGCCTCCGGCCCTGCTCCAGCCTCACCCGGTCCAGATGGTGGCATCGAGCGGGGGTCCCGGGAGCTGCCACCGAAAACCATGACAACGGCCGCATGGCGGCAGCCGGCGAGGCCTCATCAGTGAGGCACTGCCAATGGAGCGGTGTCCCTGCGCCCTGGGACAAGGAGCAAAGTGAGAAACAGGGGAAAAAGCAGCCCCAAGAGCCCCCATCCCGCACCACGGAGTCCTCCTGGTTCAGTGCTCAGCCTGGATGAGGAAGGCTGAGCTGAACGATGCTGCTGGGCGAGCCCAGGCTTCCCTGGGATAGCACAGGGAAGGAAATGGTAATCCCGGACTGGCTCAGTGGCGCCTCACAGCAGCTCATCAGCAACCCAAATAGTCCTGATCCTTGAGGAAACACACCGGAACATGGGCAAGGGAGCTGGAGCACAAGTGTGATGGGGACCGGGGGGTTCAGATGGAGAAGAGAAGGTTCAGGGGGGATCTGATTGCTCCCTACAACTGCCTGAGAGGAGGATGGAGCCAGGAGGGGGCTGAGCTCTGCTCCCAAGGAACAAGGGATGGGCCAAGA
>JAOEHX010035422.1:0-23138 GCA_025448015.1 Bolborhynchus lineola
CCTGGCAGAGCATGAGGCTCCGAAAGTCCTTGGCCAGACCAAACATCACTAAGCCATAACTAAAAACATTGGTGTTACCAGTTCTGCTCCCAGGCCAAAAGTCAAAAACACAGCACTGCACCAGCTACTGAGAAGGAGAAAAAATGACTGCTACTGCTGAACCCATGACAAGCATAAGTAAATAAAATTTACTTTTAAAGTAAAACGACCTTAATTCTCTTGAAACAAGTTTATAACAATATTGGGAATGTAGATTACTCCAGTTATTTATATAGCATAATCTGTTAATTATAGAAATTCATGGGCTTTAAAGCTGTTTGGTAGCTAAGTCTTCAATTTCTGGTATTATTGGCAAGCAGTTTATATTGTTGCACAGGAGCATGTCTGGTTTTATGTACTCACTGTTTTTTCATGAGGGATAATTTAACACTGTTGGAGGTAACTGAGGTTCAGGAATAGCATACGTAGAATTTTAGTCATGCAGTGCATCTTGTGGTTTCTGCTGTGTTAAAGAACAGGCACACACATATCCTCTTTTCAGACTGAGCTTATTTGACATTCACACCAAGGCCTTCTAAACCTTACACTTATCCTTGCAAAACCCAAAACCTACTAATTTTTTTTTCCCTTCCTTTTTCTTCTCCCCACTCCTCCCATAGCAGTGCAGTGCAGCAGTCAACCCAGGGAGCCTTGCAGCTCATCTCTGCTTGTGCTGCTTAGGCAAATAGGGATACAGAATTAGTCCCTTCTTTTCCAGTACGTACTGTTACCTTTGTCAACAGGCATTTCAGAGTTCCAGAAATGATGAATAGCATCTCTGGGAGATCCAACACATCAAGGAGCATTGTTACCTTTTTCTTGGCTATCTTTTACTTTTCAGGCAAATAAATACAAGGTGCTAAAGTGTTTCAGCTAGAGATAAAAAAAGTGCTATTTCATCTTTAAAATCCAGAGCTGCTCTGGTCCTTTCCTGCATCTTAATTAAGATTTCTTTTTTTTTTTTTTTTTTAATATGATTACTTTTTTGTCCTTAGTTCAGATTTCAGCTCTGGAAACTTCACTGTCATGCTGACTTTTAACATCTCCAGGATTAGAAGTAATCTGTACCCTACAGTTTTAATTTTCTGATGATCTCTATGATTTGATTAAACAGGTGTTTAACTAGGCACGGTTCCTGGGGATTTGGACAAAACTCAACATTTCCAATTAACGGGGATTTTGCAACCTTTTAAACACTTTTCAAAGTTTGCTTTAAAAAGCCAAGGAGATGAATCCAAGGAGCAGTAATCTCTTCAACAATTTCCTAAGTCTCTGCTGAAAAATCTAGTTTAAAAACAGGTGGACTGGAGTTTAATCATTAGGTCTCTAGAAACTTCTCCATTCCACTTAGTATTAATGTGATAAACACGTGCATATCACACAACAGATTTAGGCCTTGTTGTCAGTCTTTAATGGATTGGAACTTTGTTTCGCGTTGCCAAATATTCTGGTCTCCTTTTTCACTCGTGCCTATCCAGAGATTTCTTTGGTGTATAATCAGTGCTGACAATCTCAGAAGCAGCCTTTTAAATTGTTTATGGCTTTGGTATCCCTTCCTGTGTCAAACTTTGACCTGCCTGAAAGAACTGGAGGCTTATTTGAGGGGTAAAAGATACTATTTTTCTTAGAAGAGCTAGAAAAAAAACAAAAAAACCAAACCCAACCAACCAAGCAAATACACCCAAACAACAAAAAAGATTAATTCTTGCTGACATTGGAGAAATCAGGAAATCACATCACTTTACTAACTTAGTGCCTCAGACTTGTTAGTTCAAACCTGGTTTTTCTTTCATCCTATTGTTGCTTTTGTGTCTGATTTATTTAATTTCAGTGAAGAGTCAAACTCTTTCCTTTTGTATGGCTAGGGAATGGTCTTCTTGCTGTATATGTTTTAGCCATGGTGCTGTTGAAGTCACAAGCCAGAACGTTTATTGTAGTAGAGGTATTTTTATTAGGACTAGGACTGAAGAAGGTATTAACGTTGGCATCGTTTGTTACTGTTTCCTACTTCAGATCAAGTTCTCAAGTTTATGTTATCATCACTGATAACTCAGTGTTGTGATAAAGTGCATGAACCCTCCCTGAATGCTGCCTGGTGATGAAGGTGCCACAACACAGCCAGGTTTCAGTCCAGTTTGATTTCTGAGGAGCAGTGCATATGTTTCCCTGGGAAACCTTGTATAATATTAATTAGATTGCCAAAATGGTGTTGTTTCCATCTCTGGCTATGGAATAAGGCAGGTAGCAGAATTGTTCCCTCTTCTGTTTCTAGTGGGGATCATTCTGACCTACTGGAGTGGGAATAAGAATCTATCTTATCTCAAACTGTTACGTTGCTTTGAGATTTTTTCATAACCAAACTGAAGCAAATTTAAAAATCTGACTCCTAACAGAAGAATTTAATTTACTTTTCCGCTTACAGAGTTTAGCCTGGGAGACAGGAGTTTGTTCAGAAGTTCCTAGACCCATTAACAGAGCTCTTTTATCTGACTTCAACTGAAAGCAGTTTTGCTTCAATTCAGTATGTTTGAAATGGTGTGACAGCACATGCAATGCTAAGATTTGAAAAGTCACAGAGCTGGATGTCATCAACCCAGAAATGACAAGTCACATCATGCTAATTTAGCAGCATTACCTGGAGGAAGGATAGTGACGTGACATTGCACTACTTCGGATCAAGAACCTTAAGGGATCCTATAAACAGTATCTCTATAGGGATAAAGACAAATCTCCCTTTGGCACAGGGAGACATCTGCTTGTTAAAACAAGACCTGGGTCTACTTCAGAGCAGTGCCAGTCCAGCCTGTGGTACATTGCAAAGGACACATTAGGTTATTATACTCTACAATCAAAACCATTAACTACAGCACTCTGATACCTTGGTAAAACACTATGAGATTGACTGCATTAATAAATTATTAATAAGCTCTGATGAGCTGCATGTATGCTACAACATGACTGATATCTCAAATGATTTCCCAGTAGAGATGACTTGCCACTGAAGAATAGTTTGAGTAAACCACATTGCTTATATATCCTTAGCAGCCAATACACAGAGCAAGGGTATTTAAAGACCTGGTCTAATAACATACATGGTATAAATACATATTTGAATGTGTTCATTGGATTATCTTAGGCTGATTTTGCATCTTTCTAATGTTTAATTCCAGGAGAGCACGTTTCCTGAGAACTGCGTAATCACAACAGCAAATTCTAAGGAATTATTGGGAATGCTGACAGGCTTAATGTAATACATGTCACCTTGAGATCTGGAGTGCAAGCCTTCCTACAGAGCAGCATGAGATGATTTGAAATGGCCATAATAATAAAAGGTTAAAAAAAAAAAAAAAAAAAAAGGAAAAATAAGAAATATTTAAAAAAGAAGAGACAAGTGAACAGCCTATTTCTTGGTCACTGCTGGTTCAGTTTCAAGAGCTGAAATTACCTGTGTTATCATGTCCAATATTTGCATGGCTGGCCAGGTAATATGTAGAGGAAATACCAAAAGCAGGAGAATTAGTGACAAGTGGTTGCAAGAAGAGTCATCTTCAGAAACTAAATGAGGAAGAATTATGCTGAAGCTGTGTAGCATCTTCAGACAGAGGTAGGTGTGTGTGTATATTTAATGAACCTGTGGCAGCCGAATTACTTACAGCTAGCCAAGTGCTACCAAATATTTACATTCATTTGACATCCTTTCTGCATCCATGTAATGGTGCCCATCTAGCATTTTTATGAGCTCTCTCTGGAGCTGACCAGTACAACAGAGCAGACAAGGAATAATTATTGTAGACATACTCCAAACAGTGCATTGAGCACATTATTACTATGAGATGCCTAAAAATAGCAGCTCAGGACTTGTCTGGAGAGTGCTTGTCTGCTCTGAAGAAGAATGGATATGCCACTTAGAGCCTATTATTTAATGAGCAAGGCAATGTTGACACAAACTAAATTGCTTTAAAGCAAGGTCAGTCATTTTTCATAAAGAGAAAGCATTGTGTTTCTACCAGTCAACAGCTTCCACAGGTGACCTGATTAGGCTAACACAGATACAGAGATGCAAGGAATTATTCTACTATATTTAAATACAGATATGCTTTTGATTTTAAGTGTAGCTGAGGTGAACAAGTATTAGCTTGGAATGATCTGAAACTGAAAGATTTCAATAAACTGAAGATTTTTTTGTGGGTTGAAGAACTATATCCATCCATGAGTAAATGGAAATGTCAACTCTCTTTAATAATAGCAAAAGGCTTGACTCATAACACGAAAAAAGCTAAAGTCAAGCTCTAATTTTGAAGGCAGTTCAGGAACTATTTTTCTTTTATTCATCATGAATAAACTTTTCCTAGAGAGAAGTCCTTCATCCCTAAATTTTGAAAAGTGCATGTATTTCAGGGGGAAAACCAGAATCTACATTGCTTATTCAGTTCTCCCCAGTCGCAAAACACTGGTTTTGGTGGAGAGGAAAGCCAACTGTTTCTGTACTTGTGCAAGAAGTTCCATTTCAGAACAGAATGTCTCCTGACATAACACATCCCCTGCTCCTTCTTTATTTCACCTCCCGGAATTTGTCAGGGCTTGGGTCGTGCTTGAGCCTTGAATGCAGAATCAGGTTACAAAGCCGAGTGGAGGTGATGATCAGCCCCTTCCTTCTCTTGCCAGGCTGCTGCTTGCTCTCCTCCCCTCACCGTGCTGCCGGGCGACGTTTTCCCTTCCGTACATGCGTTTCCCTAGAGGCTCCCCTGCCCCCGCGGGCTCCGCCGAGCCGTGTGTTGGGGCTGCAGTGGAACTGGCCAGAGCCGGCACGTCCGGCGGGGGCAGCGCCGGGCTCTCATAGAGACCCGCAGCCGCTGGGCACCCCCAGGCAGCTGAGGACGAGGAGCGGGAGTTGCGCAGTCACACGCTGTGTTTGGAAGTAACAAGAATGATGTTCCCCTAGACAAAACGTTAGGTAAATGCTTGCTGAGATTTGTGTTCGCCCGTCCAGTCCTCACAGCCAACTCAAGGGTCTCTTCCCCACAGCATTGTTAGTTACTTATGAGCTTGGCCGCCTTCTTTTTTCATTTGTTTAATTTTGTTTTAGCAGACCATAACTTATGAAAGAAATCTGGTAAATGTGATGTGAGTCCATGCAGGATGACTTGTGCTTTTTCATCAAATTGGGTAGGTGATGCCCATTTCCCACGTTCATATGTGCCAAAGCTGGAGCCCTGCAATATGGTTTTGTCTGTCAGCACTGAACATCTGCATTTCCAGACTTTTTAAGCAGAAGTGTCTTGCTTTTTGGGGATAATGAATAAAACATTTACGGTAATTGCCTGCTCATGGATGCACAAGAAATCCACCAGCTCAATGTATCTTTTCTGAAGGATTTGCACCCTGGCAGCCTGATCATTGACTTACAGACACGATACTGAAAGATCTTCCTGATATATCCAAAAAGATTTACTGGGAAGCCCGTGGTTTGAACATTTCCAGTCTGGTGAAGTAAAAGAAATAGGAAAACTGGTCACTGTAAGAAAGATTACTACCTACACCTCTATTGTTGTTGCTTTAAATTTTTAACATTAGTTATATTCTTCTGTTTTCTGTTGCTGGGTACATTGAATATCAACTCTCATATGTTCTTGGCAAGCCTCTGAATCTGTGGGAAACAACAGCTCTCCCATTCTTCCCTGCATCTGTATCATTTGAAAGTTTTTTGCAGTGAGAAAGTGAGAGAGAATTTTGGGGTTTTCCACGTTTTTTATGGCTTGAAGAGTTCCTGGAGAAGAAATAGTTGCTGTAATTGGTCTAGAACTAATGAAAGAGGAGCTCTGGTGAAGCATATTGATGTTTACCATAATCTGCCTACAGAAGCAATTTTTTTTCTTAATTTTTTTCCTTTTTTTTTAAAAATATCCAATTAGCCTGGAGGGTTGTAAATATTGAATGCTCACCACTTAGGAGGAATGGGATTTGTCACAGAGCACTGGCACTGTGGCATTTGTAGAGGCTTTTCCATCACTAAGGGATAATCGGTTTAATGATGGTGTGAACAGATTGCTAACTGCTGGGGTGGGTTTTCTGGGCTGGAGGGAGGAGGTGAAAGTCTGGCAATGTCAGCAGGTACCTGGCAAGAAAGCACGTTTGGTTTCTATACCAAATGTCATGACATTTTTGTCTTGTCTTCATTTTTCTTGTGGGCTCTTCTTCTGAACAGCAGTTTCATTGCAAAATGCTGTTGTATCACACTGAAGCTGTTTATTGAATGCTCTAGTGCTCTCTGGGTAGGCTGGAAGTCTCACTGCCCACTCAGGGCTTAAACACAAGGAGGTGTTACTGAGTTCACACAGTGAAAGATGCTCGCTAGAGGCTCTCAACTGCTTGCTTTATTCTGTGTCTCTTACTGTGTATGGTGTGTCTGTGTACAGCAAAATGGGCACGTCTTATTTTCCAGAAATCTGTGTCTGAATCTAGCACAATTGAAATTGTTAAACATAATTAATAATTCTATATTATCTTTGTCTGATGCTGCAAAACTTCTCAGTGGATTGTAAGCACTGCAGAAATTAGGATACTTGTGAATTACAGGAGGATTTCATAGCAGATGTTACTTATACTGAATTGCCAGTGGTTTAAAATATGTGATCAATGAGATTCATACTTTAAAACATCTCTCTAATAAATGCATGTGGCTACTTGGGTCTTAAGAAAATGAATCTTCAGAAATGGCAGCTGAATGCTGTGTTTGAAGATGGGATGCAAAACATGGTGAATGTCATGTATTACATCACCAAAACCTGGCATTTGAAGTGCTTATTTCCATTGTATGTTCCTATGATTTGACTTGCCAGCATTTTTATAAGGTCTGGTAGACCTTCTAAACTAAAGCTACCTTTGTCAATCAAAGGTTATTAAAGGGCTGTTGCATCCTGCCACACCCTGGTGAGTGTCTTTGCACTAGTACAGTACAACTGAGCAGTTTTCTGTTTCCTAAGTGAATCTCTTCCCATAATTATGGAGATAGCAAGGACCAAAAAGGGGAAAGTACAGGTGAATTCCAAGTCAAAACAGCAGACAATACAGCGCCAGTTCTGAGCATGTGGGAACTTGCTTCTAATCAGTCTTACCTCATCATACTGAAGAAATGATGTGCTTTCTTCTAAAACATCAACTCCTCCTCCTTACTGCTGATCTTAGAGCAAAAGTGCCCTCTTTGCATGCAAATATTCCTGTCTGTGCCCTATAACAGAATAACGATGTGAGAGCGCTGATGGATCCACAGACAGGTCCTGAGCTGCAGGCTCACAACTGGATGTTTTCAGGCATGTTTAAGATAGTCTTTAGTATTTATCTTAACAAATGTGGATAAATACTGTGTGCTGGTATCAGGTGAAGCTTAGTATGACTTCAGATCTGATGCTACCTTCATTTCTCTCTGCAACAGTGGAGCCATTAGACGTTCCCATTCCCACTGGCAGAAGTTCTGAAGAGGCCCAAACACTTCATTAGGGTAACAATGAGGCATTATCAGGAGAAGTGGAAAGATGATGGGGATTTAACTGAATGCACTTTCTTTTAAATTTATGGTATGTAAGACGCTTATTAGAATGCGCAATTAACCTTGAGTTTCTAAAATTGTGATTTATTTCTTTCCTCAGAATACAGTTCTAAATGAAATGCTAGCATAACTTCAGAAATGTCCTTGAGGTATTTCATATATATTAATTTAACAGGTGATTTTATGAACAGGTGGAGAGCCATATAGATACCCACACTTGGTTATAAATATTAGATTTAATCTTGGTAAGGACACTTAAGCTAAAAGTGAAATATAGGTAGGCACCAATTCCCAGGTCACCTAATTAAGTGGCATCCTTGCTTTGTAATTTTTATTGTGCTAAATGAGGAATGTGTATACTAATTAAGATGACTAATAGTTATGTGCACTCTAATTACAGCACTGCCTGGATGCAGGCACTATAATACGTAAGGGTCTGTCAATGGTTTTGCTATAAAATCTTGGTATTAGTGGTGTACAGTTTAGTTGGGATACTGTACTTTGCTACCTTACAGTGTGGTAGAAGATTTCACTTGGCATGTACTGTCTTGAATAATGTTTCTTTACTTGAAAGGCATCTTTTTTGTAGTGTTTGAGAGAGAAGGTTCAAAGTAAAAGTACTGTTTATTGATTTTGAAGCAAACAAAAGCAAACTTCTAAAGTTTACATTGCAACTTGCTCCATTGGCATAAATATCAATATTTGGTTGTTTATTTGAGTTGAATCTCCTGTGTTAGCAAAACGGAACAGGAAATCTGGAGGAGCAAGACCTGCACAGAGCTTTGGGTTCAGTATTTTTATCTGAGATGGTTCAGACTGGCATAGATTGTAAGATTTACTCTTCATTTTATATGCATACAAGGCAACGCCTTTGTCTTTACTTGGGCAGAAATCTGAGCAAAGACAGTAACACATACCTGTGGCTCACACAGGCACTGTTGCTCCATGGGACATGGTTACAGGATGGGATGCTTTGAAACTGAATTCATTGACAAATCAGTAGCTATTATGTCATGTCTTGCCCTGAATGGAGAAATTTATTGATAGGGTTAGCTTTTTGACAAGAACTTTTTTGTTGTGTTCTTTTGAGGACTCTTAAAATTGACAAAGATGAAATAGTTCGGATGAAGAATAGTATTTTAAAGACAGTGGCCTTTTGTTCATAAAGACTGTGACATGTCTCACAAGAAATCTGTTTAAAACTAGTATTCACAAATGCTGAAAATATTATTTCAGTTACAGACGCTGTACATCTGGAGAACAGCAGAAATACGCCATGTCTTCCCAGAAAATAACATGAGAGATGAGTTTCTTTTGTCGGATTTTGTCAATTTTGATATGATGAAAAGCAGGAAATGTTGGACAAATCTCACTTTAAAATAATCTAAAGCACTGTTACTTGGTAAACCTGTGGCAGAGCTGTGTTTTCTTTCTTAACAGGAATGATATTTTTGACCTGAATTTTCAGGGTAGTCATTGTACAGCTGTACTGGGTGACAGAAATGATGAATTGTCATGCATGCCCTCGTGTGCTTCAGTACTCCTTATGCTGGAAAACTATCTGCAATATAGCCCCACTCCAAATGAACAGTGTCTCTATAAATACCATGGGACTCATTAAGAGCCATGTCTTGGCAGTCAGCCATTTCCAAGTGGCAATGGTGAATGAACATCCCATGAAACATCCATAGGATATTTCATGAGCTGACAATGTGAGAGAGACACAGCAGGGGGAAGGCAGTAGCATTTTTCTCTAGGCTGAGATTCACAGCTCAGGATGGTCAGATTAGTAGAAGGATTTTCTTTTTATCACCAAAATGCTCACCTGAAGCATCTCCATACATGCTGGGAAGGGGACAGCTTAGTTCATTTTGTACCTCTGGTATCCTAGGCTGAGGCCAGGCATGTTCATTCAATCTTCAGTTCTTGGAGCACTCTCATAGTGCCACTCCAATTTCCACCCCTTCTCTGAGACCTTCTCTGAGAGGTCCAGATTTGAGTCTGCCTGTTGGGTTTCTGCAGACACCAAACACAACTCAACCATTGAGAGTATCTGACTGCTGCCCAATTCAAGGGGATTTCTTTTTTAAGTCATCCTGTATTTCATAGCTTCCTTTTGCACCAGCAAATATTCTTCATGACCAGTGCTTACAAAAACGGCTCTACATCCTCACACAGACCCTTTTTTTTTTCACCCTTCCAGAGATCAGAGTTAATACTTGCACAAAGCCAACAAATTTTGCTTGCTTGCTTGCTTACTAGAAGGTTTGTCACTCTTATAAGTGTTAGGTGTTTCATTCAAGAGGACATTGGGTGTGACAACAAAGAACAAAACCAAGCAAGATAAGCAAAAGCTTCTTAAAATGAGCTTGGAAGTTTACTACTGGCTGTTGTCCGCATATGGAGTTTCTGATGCTGCACAAATTAAAAATTGTGTATAGATAGTCTTAGGAAATGGTATGCTGCCAGAAACATGGAATCTGTAGCACATTCTGAATGTTTTTTGTGTAATAGCAAGAGATCAGAGAGTTTTTATTCAGTGCTACCTGAATAAGCAAATGGAATCAAGACTTCCAGCTCTTCATTGTCTATAGTTTCTTCCTCTTTTGAGCTGGTACAAGACTTGGATGAATCTCCTTGATCTTCACTAAGTTTCATTTTTTTCACATGAGCTGTATTTTTGAAAAATGGTGTGTAGGAGTAGACACATTTACAATACGGTTTTAGCTGATTTGATTTAGAATTATATTTAATAGCAGCTTTCAGTAGTCTTTGTTCCTGTCTGAATTTTTATTTTCGTTTGTTTTTTGGGGTTTTTGCATTTATATGCATTTGTTCTGAAAATAGTCAAAAAAAACCCCACCAAATACAAGCTGTGCAAAGCCAAGGAAACTTTTGAAATCCACAGCCACAGCTGACTTTGAAAACTAAATCAGAATAATGACTACACAAGCAACAGCTTGAGATGCATATAAACTGTGTCTGCACATACATGCGTGTAAATATATTTTGTTCACGTGTGTCTGAGATTTGCTTCCTGGTACATTTGTTACCTGGTAGATCTGTGGTTTATGGAGGTTTTTACTCAAAGGGTTCAAATTCACCTTGATTTATGGCACCTTGTTGTGTTCAAATGTGATTTGCAGTAGAACACACTTTTGCTGTTTGTGCACCAAACCACATAGCTGAGGGACTGTGCAAGGGTGCTGGGCACTGGGTCACCTCATACCTAACAAGGTCATTGGCCAGTACAAACCCATCACCGAGCTTGAGGTATGCCTTAAATTGTTCCCCAAAAGTAATGTGACTTCAGGCATGACAGCCAAGGGCGATTTGTAATATCTCCCAGCATTTCACAGCATCTCTTCAGCAAGTGTCCTGAATCAGGAAGGGACTGATATTTAGCTGTTAGCCAGTAAACACAATTCCTGTTCAGAGTCAGGCAGAGCTTTAACATGGGCCTATTACTACATGGCTGTGGCCAGCAGCCCCATGAGATGACATACACCATGGCCTCTGCTAGGGAGGATGCAATGATCAGTACTTGGACAATGAAGCAAAGTCAAGAAGAATCTGGCTCCTTACTCTAAGAGCATTTTCTAAGTACTATCATCCATCTTCTGTGAGAGATAGAGACCTTCCTTTTATATGTGCATAAACCAATATAACCACTACTGTCTTTAATACAGTATTATTTCATTTGTTTCCTAACAGTATTTAGCATAGAATATGCAGGTGTGGGCATCTCCTCCTTTGATATATGCTCCTTGCTCTTATTTTGATATACCACAGCAATCTGGTCATAACATTGCTGGCTATGGATGTGATTCTAGGCAACACATACACTGATTTTAATGTGCCAGTGTTTGGCTCGGGTTGGTCTCTACCAACCTGAGTTAAGTGGCTTTTCTCTGATGTGAAAAATCTTGCTCCAGTGTCTCTCAGAAGAAAAATTCAGTTATTGGAAATCCTGCTTGGATCTTTCAAAGAGATTATTCTTATGGTTTCAGATGAGAGGCTTATGAGTTTGAGAGGTAGGTGTTTTGGCAGCCTGTTTCAGTGCTGATCACTCCTGAATTTCATTTGACATACCTCACAATTAAGTATAATATAGCTGTGAGAATGTAGGTCAGCAGTCTCTTTATTCTAAGTATGATTTGTTTTCAAGGCAAAAAAAGAACCAAACCCAAACAACACAACTTTAAAGGAACTGAGAGAGAACAAAGAGCAGAAAAATTACTTCAAGCTTTTAATGAAGCTTACTACTACACACTTAAAGAACAGGTATTGTGTTTCCTGGGGCACTATTAACATAGCTGAGTTAGCTTTGTGTGCTGCCACTTTATCCTGAAACTCTCCAGATTATCATGACTTTGTTGTATGCCACTGTTCAGCATACTGGAAGTCTGCAGGAGAAACAGGTCCCAGCACTGAGAGTTAGGGACCCAGGGGCTGCAGACCTGGGCTTTCTTAAACAAGCTGTCTCTGAAGAATTTTCAGTCCAGCTTTGACAGTAATTCCACTTCAGCTGTGTCCCTGTCTGTGTGACCTGTCTAATGTCCCTCTAAAATCCTCCCACTCTGGCACTGTTGTCCCAAGACTCAGCTGTGGTGTGATACAAGCAGAAGGGTTTCCCTGTCTCCATGGAGCATGTGGGTTGAGATCAGCATTGGATTCCCCAGGGTGACTGCTTGTCCCACACATCTGAATCAGCAGAAATTGCCTGGCTTATGAGGCATTGGATTTAAAATTCAATTTCTTACTTCAGCTAAGATGAGGATTGCATGCAGGAGGCATGCAGCTGATTATTTTTCCTTCACAGCAGCACAAGCCAACACAGAATGACCACAATGGAAGACATGAAAATGCTAAACATTAGTATTTGGCATGTAGAAGCTCATATTAAGGCCCCATTATGCAAGACAAGACACAGAGCAAAAGCACATTCCTGTGAAAAGCGCTGTACTTTAGTTGTGAGAAACAAAAGATGGCTGTACCAAATAGATGAGAGTGGTGGAGGTAGCAATGACGGTTACTGTAAATAAACAGCAGCTACAGCACAAACAATTTTGTGTAGTTTGAGAACAACTTCCAACTCTGCTTTACTCATAAGCCATGTTTTTGCATCTTAATCGTTACTTGATCAGTTTGTTAATTCAAGATGACTCAAGGTACTGATTGTAGGTGTTAACCTGAATGTGTATTTCTCTGGTGCCTGGCTTGATGCTAGAACAGACGTTAGAGATGAGTAAGCACTTTGTGAGAAAGGAAAACCAGTGTGAAAATTAATCTCACTCTTACATGGGGCTTACCACCTCCCAAATAAGCTATGCTTGTATTAAACCAAAGTGGAAAATATGTGCACAACTGATAGATGATAGTGCTTGGACAGCTGATTACCTAATTGATTGCAAGTGGGGTGGATTGGCACTGAGATGGATTAATTGATTTTCCAAGCCCAAGGTCTGTCATAACAATTCTTAACACTTCACAAAAACATTAACTCATTATTTACCTTCTTTCTGTCAGGTACTAATTTTGCTTCCTATACAGACAAAAAAAGCCATCAGCTAAGGAAGACTTGCTTGCCTCAGGTGAAGTGTCTTGCTGGAAGTGGAACTGAGCTACTGCTGCACCTCAGCATATGGGTGCTGTGAGGAGCCCTGTGTCTTGGTGAGCCTGGGAGTTTTGATTTCATCCTGTCTTTCTGGAACACAGAGGCCAGATTAGGTTGAGGTGTCTGCAGAGCTGTAGTTTCTGCAAACGTGGTCTCCTGACCGCAGGAATGAAGCCATGTTTCTCATTCTCCGCAAGCATTGATAAAGTGTTACAAATCTGAAAACACAGTGAGGTTTACCTCACCTTTTCAGTGTTGGACAAACGTATAACCAGAATGGAAACAAGGTGTTTCTCCACCAGTAATATTTTCTTTCATGTCCTTTTCTAACTGTGAAAACAAGATTAAAATAGATGGCCTTATAAAAGCCTTACAGCACTAAAGACCAGTTGTTCTGGACAGTGGAGTTTACCTTCTTCATTGGGTAGGGCTAATGCAAATTAGCAGCAAGATCAACTGCTATGTGTCCACTAAGCATCTCATCTCTCTGCCTTGCTTGACATTCTTTCTTCCTTTTTGGTCTGAGTTATTAATAAAAAAATGACAAGATAGAAATCAATGTCAAATATAAAAAGTGTTTATTATCCATATGAAATCTAATACTGCATTTCCTGCAGTAGCAGCAGTTGATTGATGAGGCTGACATGTAGGAACATTCTTTTGTTTTGACAAGTTTGATAGAGCCTTTGGCTTGGTATTTTTTTTCCTGATGGATAAAAAAGAAGCAGGTATGGAAGCCATAATATACACAGAATTCTTTTGGTATAGTTACTGTCTGTTGCAAAATCCTCATCTCTGGAAATAACAGTCTTTTGGATCAGGTAGCAGGCTTTCTCTCTGGCTTCTCTTGGGTTAGCTTTGCATACTTCCAATCCTGCAGCATCTTTTCCTGTCCTTTGATGGCGGTGGCACAATTCCTTCTGCCAGGCAGTACATAAAATCAGTTGTTGTTTTAGTGCCTTTATAGTCCCTGAATTTTCTTACAGATATTGATTGAGAGCAACCCCTTATTCTTTTTTGCTCCATCACATTACCTTCTCTTATAGCCTGTCAAGATAAAGTTGTGTGTCAAGGCCAGTGTGCTGCATTATGGATTATTAGTGTCAGTAAAAATTAAATGGTGAGCGCTTGGTTTCATATTGTGCTGCTGTTTCTGAAAATCTCTACGTTAAAAGTGCTTGGGCACTTTTCCATGTTACAAAGAAAATAAAAATAGACCAGTTAAATCTGACTTCATTTTCAACAAGGGATAAAATGAGAGAGAATTACAGAACTAGTTCTTAAATTGAAGATTTATGTCTTCTTCAAATCTAGACTTTAAATATTACAAAAAGTACAAGGCCCAGTCCTACTAAAGCCTAACAACACACAATGCCTGACATGGAGGTGTTTGTACTGCTTTCAGTAAGTGTTAGCTGCTGTCAGGTTGGTGGGATTAATTCACCCCAGAAATGAAATGCCAGCTTGCAAACCAGAAAGTTAACATGGCCATTGAAATGCTGAGAGAACGAGGAAATCTGACATTAAATATTCTGTGTTTTTTCCCCTTATCTGTAACTGATCAGAGGCAAAATTTGTAGTTGCAGTTTTGTGTCACTTGTACACTTATCTCCCTGTGAGCAGTAGGGGAGGGCTTGGCCAGCTCTGCTGATGGCTAGCAGGTGATAGGCACAAAGATGCCAGCACACTTCCTCCATGAGGTAGGGGCCAGGAACCATGGAAGGGATCAAGAATGCTGGCTGAGTGGGCATGAGGAAGGACAATAGGGAGCAGGCAAGTCTGGAGATGTGGGCAGAGCTACTTCTCTTTTACTGTATTGTGTTCTGACTGTTAGAAAAGCCAAACCTCTGTGAAGGAGAAGCTCGAGTTTCTAATATTTTCTGTGGTTGTGGAAATGTGTTTGCTCTGGGCTCTGATTCACTTCCTTTTAGGCAATGAGGCAGCCACAAGAATCAGGGGCTGTGATTCCGAGGCAACTGTCTCATGATGGGACTTTCGGCTACTGGGTCAGTATCTTTGGGATTTTGCTGTAAACGTGTTACAAGTACATCAGGCTATGTAGTTGGAAAATGAAAATTACCCTTCCTGAACCATGACAAGCTGCTTTCAAATGACTGCTCCCACAAGGCTTAGCAACACAAACCATATTGGAATTCAACAGAGTCTTCAGAAAACATCTGTATTTCTTGTATGACATGTTGGCAGTATTCCCGTAAAGGCTTGAAGGTTTTCTAGCTTGCTTTGGTGGCTAAACTGACCACAGCTACGTCCTACATAGGCAGAGCAATGAAGGTACGTATTCAGGTATGTCTGTCTCAGGAGCTGGGTGATTTTCTGGTTTGTGGCAGGTGCTATACAATGGGAGGGAACTCTGAAGTTGAACTAACCTTATTCATAATAGAACAGTGAATTGGAGATTCCTACAAAGAAGGAGTGTTTTTACTGATTAAAAAAAAAATGCATCTGATGTTACCAAGCTATTTTTATCATTAACTTTTGTCATTTGCTTTTAAGGCAAACAACACATTTTACCTGAGATAAATCGATTACTCTGTCACTGGCAGAGTTCACACATGATAAAATATCTGTCATGTCTATGAAAAAAACACCTGTACACTTTGTTTGTCAATAATAACTTCTCTGAGCTCTGAAGTCTTTGCAGCCCAGCACATCTGGCTGGAGCCTTCCTGCCATAGCATCAGAGTTTAGAAATCTCTGTGCTGATGTAGTGATCACTACTACTCACTCTTACTTTTAAAAAGGCAATGGTAACAAACAGTACAAATGAAACAGGAAAGAATGGTGAGATAATAGTATTTCTATGTTACTTCACCAGGAGCAAGACAGAGATGTCTGGGCTGTGAGCTTGAATCAGTAGGTAGAGGTGGACACCTTATACCTACAATAGGGAAGTCAGAGATAATCCAGCCTGTGAAGGACAAAGCAGCTAAACAGGGCTGGAAAAGGACAATGAGACTTTTGGAGAATGTGTTGCAAAGGTGAGTCCTTTAAAGTGGTCTTTGTGTCCCTTAGAAGCACTGGTCCCAGCTCAGACTCTAATCACATCCTGTGTAAGGGTCTTAAATTGCCTAAGTTTGGATGAGAGGCATTATCTTCTGTGATATAATACGATTGTGAGCTAAAACCTGCTCACAGAATTCAAACTCAAATGTGAACCTCTAGGAAGTCTAAACACGGAATGGTGCAGCCTGGCTTTCAGATGGGGAGGCAGCTCCAGGTGGTGAGTCGGTACATGGTTTTTTTAATTTAAGAGATGAGTACCCTTTATGTTAGCAACTTGTGGTTTTCTCAAGAGTTAATTTTTCTGACCTAATTTTCCCTTGAGTTTATTCCAAGTTATCTTAATCACATGCTATAAAGTAATTAAAAAATATGGGTCTTTAGATCCTTCCCTCAAAGGGCTCAGAAGGCAGTATGTGGGTCAGGGGAATGTTGGCACGGGAGTCTCATCAGTCTGTGACAAGATAAATTATTCCACCATTTGCGAGAGCAGAATATAATGAGGTTTGACATAGTGAAAACTGAGCTGATTCTGTGACTAAAATTCTGCATATAAGGCTGGGTTTGAAACATCCCCAAGAGGTGTTTGTGCAGCTGTTTAATAGTATGAGTTTTCTGTATAGATGCTTAAACAGGCTTGCAAGATCATCTGGTACAGCTGTGGCACAATAAAGGTCCAGGGAGGGTCAGAGACAGATCTCAAACTGTCTCTTTGTCCTGTGAATGTTCAGGGACTAAAAGAAAAAAACCCAAGAAAACCCAACACAGTGGTTTAGTTGAAATAAGCCAGAGGCCCTTGGCTGTGTAGAGGGGATTTGGATTAATGGCCTGGCTTGAGAGTTTGAAGGCCGAAGGTCTGAGCAGAAACTCTGCTATGTTACAGAAGGGCCTTTCCTAAGATGATCTGTCAAAACTGGTAAACTAGGACAAAACATGGCAGGTGAGCAATAGTTCCTGCATGTAACAGAAGTCCAGGATCTGACTGAAAACATTTCAGTTCACTGCTGAGAAATGTTTGCTAGAAAGAGGGGCACTAATGATTTCAACATACATGTAAGCAGGCACAGCGTTTCTTTATCTATTAGTTCTGCCCATTTCTGTGATCTGTAGAAATGGGCATCTGAAAATGCCCATTTCTGTAGATCCGTAGATTTCCATCCTCTGAAAACGGAGAGCAGATACTAATGTGTAGCTAATAAACCACATCAAAACCATGTCTGAATTTATAGACTTCAACTGCTAGCTGGATCAGCAGAGCTGCAGATCGGCAAGATCAGTCAGCAGCCCGCGGGACGCTGACGGGGATTATCCAGCGAGCGAGTCACTAGAGGGCACCCGGCACTGTGCAGCGTGGGCTTGGTGCTGTGCGGCGCGCTTGTGGTGGTGGGGAAGATAGAGGAGCAGGCTACTTTATCTTAGCCTCGTTACTACTGCTTTTTATCTGCATGCAAAGAAAGCCGGTGGAGGGTTAAGATTTCTCTGTGTAGCTTCAGGGGTCAGATCTTGAATCTTGCTTTGAAATAAGTAACAAGCTTTCCAGTAGCTGTCCTCACCTCAGAGTTTGTTTTCTTATTACTGTTTCAGCCCCAAGATGAAATAGAAGTTGAAGATGGGTTTAAACAGTATGATGGTAAGGCTTAGCTGCAGCATGATCAAAAAGCCTTGTGTATTTTGATGCTTTATGTGCACTATTTTTGTGCACTGTTCTACTCTCTTACTGCTAGATGATATTAATTATTGCTTAGTGATAGTTGTCTGTTTTGTCTTAGTGATTACTGCATTAGACATGGAAGCTATGATGAGTACCATAAATGCTTGGATAAAAAACCCAGTCAAGTTTGAACGTTCTCATGGTATCAACAACACATTGGATGCCCAGATCTTGGAAGATAAGGAGAGAGAAGATGAAACAATCCACATTCTTATTGTTGAAGGCTTCCTACTTTATACCTACAGGTAATCAGATGTGCCTTCATGTATTTTGCGTGATAGGCAAACCTCCAAGGGAATAAAAAGGCCTTTTCTAAACCAAGAGTTAGCGGCTGGTATTGACTACTGCAGAGTGTGAGTGTCACAAGTATGAAGATAGCTTTAGGTGCAGGAAATGGATGTAGTTTTACTTTTCCATTTCTTGCTACTAATCAAACAGCTTAGCTGTAACCAAACGTGTGTCTTTCAGGCCACTGATTGATGTGTTCCACCATCGGTACTTTCTTTCCATTCCATATGAAGAGTGTAAAAGGAGAAGAAGGTGAGCTGTTCCTTCTAGCTTCCCCTGCTAGCCCAATAGCATTTTACTCTCCTCAAGACTTTGTTTCTCTGAAGCCTTTAGATAAGAAAGGGTAAACACTAATGTAGCTCCTGTGTTAGACTGTAGCTTCCTTCCCCAAACAACCCAAAAGTTAGCTACCGAGCTGCTGTGTACATCTCAAAGTATCCTGGCGTTCTGTATTGGGCTGCATTGTGGCTCACATACACTGTTCTTAATGCAAATGAAACATTAAACTTGGAACATGTATTTCAGAGGACTAAGCAGATACCTGTTTACCCAAAGTTCTACTTTAACAGAGGATTACTGATCAATGTTAAGATCAGTCTGTCTTAACAATCTTTTTTGCATCTGGAACATTTTGGACCCATACATAAAATTCCAATTTCTGTGGTTATCTTTATGCTTGTGGCTTATGCTAAATACTTTTGATAAGCTCAGGAACTACATGGGAGGAACCAAGCTCAGGCTAGTGTGTAGAGAGACTGAATCAACTATCTGTCATCTCCCTGAACTGCAATTACTACTCTTGAGTAACAATGTCTTAATTTATAGTTCAAGGAATTACACTGTACCAGATCCACCTGGATTGTTTGATGGCCATGTTTGGCCTATGTATGTAAAGCACAGGAAGATAATGGAAGATCTTGGAGTTGATGTGGGTAAGTCTTTTAATGACAGAAGCACTTCAGAAAGATTGCTGTAGGAGACTGCTTTTCAAACTGGGATATATGTGCTGGTTAGATGCATGAGAAGAGTTGAAGCAGGGGGATGGAGGATATTTCTCTGATACCAGTGAAACGTGTGCTCTTTAGGGTCTGTTGGTCTTACAGAAACTTTCAGTTATAGCTCTCTGTTTTTTACTTTAAGTGCACTTGAATGGAACAAAATCCAAGGAGGAGCTGTTTAATGATGTGTATGGACAGATCCAGAATAAGATTGAAGAACTGCTTAATATCCAGGTACGTGTTTATGCTTGTAACTGCAACTCAGAGTCAGTCCTTTCAAAGGCTGTGTCAAAAAGCATAAAGCTGTAACATGTTCATGTGTATCTTTCTGTTTAGAAATAAGCTGCTTCTGGTTCTTGTGAGTGAAGATAACTCCTGTTTGCTCTGCGCTGCCTACCTGCCTGCCACTAAAGTTCCAGCTTCTGTGAAGACTCTCAACTCTTGAATTCGACTTTGTTCAATCTTCCCTTGAAACCGAGTTATATGTGGTCATAATTAAAAAGCACTTCCCCCTTGTCTGTCATCTTAATTTGTGCTTCAGTCTCATGGGGCCTCAAATGAACTTAGTCTTCTCCCAGTCATGTTATTAGCCTGTGACACTAAAATATCATAGTGTGTACATACATATTTACCCAGTTCTTCCCTTCTGTTAACCTGCATTAATTTCTGATCCATCTAATTAGCGATCATCTTGATGAAGAAACTGGGGTTGATCTTGCTTTTCAAACATGAGAACACAATAGGTTGTTTTCAGGCCGTTTTACTAGCATTGAGTTACTCTGTTAACTACAGTGGACACACTGGTCTTGAATGCAGACAATTTTCAAGTTGGAAAAGATCTTAGATATACAATAGCTTTAAAATTACTGATATCTCTAGATAAGTTCAGTAATGTTATCTAGCTTAAGGCAAATTCAGACTCCTGTCTATATACAGTAGTAGTTTACGGCTTTGGTTTATATAGAAGAGCCTTGAAAGAATATGAAGGCTTAATAATCCCTAGTAAGGGAAGAAGTGAATTTAGGACAAAAGCTTGATTTAAGAAAAAGAAAACAAACCCGAGGTGTCCCAAGAGGGAAGCCATGTACTGATCCATTGAGAATAGCCAGTCAAAAACTACTGACCAGGCAGCAGTTACTTCAAGCCCAGATGCATAAGCTTCCTGATGGGAGCTGGTCCTCCCCAGTATCCCCTAGAAATGGAGAAAGTTCTTTGATCAAGTTTATGTATGTACTATCAAAGTGGGGAGGGAGTGTTTCTGGTTTACTCCCCTAAGATACTATACTTGCTAAGAGGTGGGTGCTGGGAGTTTGAGAATCTTTGTTTTAGTGAGGTTTTCATTTTGCAAGGGCTGCCAGTCTCTGCAATTCAACCCTTGTCTGGTAACCCCCAATACTAGCGAAGTGCCCAAAATCCTCAGAAAATGAGGCCTTAGTCATGCTTATCCACTTCTTTTCCAGCAAAGAACTAAGACAGAACAGGTATCTGTACCTGGCCTTTACCTGAATAATCACAGCAGCTTTACCTTTTCAGGATTTAAATACTTACTTGAGTAGTGCATTCCAATAGAGAAAAGGCATCATATCAGCTTTCATATGGTACATGGTTACTCTCTCCTTACTCTGGTCAAGAGGAAAGGTCTCCAATGGCTGAGCGTTGTAGTCAAATTCTGCTAGAATCACCTTGTTGTAGCCTGTTACTAGCGGGCAGGAAGTATATCCATCATACTGCAATTAAGAACACCCCTGTTCATTACTCTGAGCAAGGTCTAAATGCCAAGGTATTACAATCCAGATGGTTAACATCTGTATTTCAAAATAAGTTGCTAGGAGGTTTCTGTATGTGTAACATTAATATCAGCAAGTTTGGGAGGCTGCTAAGCCAATTGTGGTTTAATAACCATAACACTAAGCCATGTTATTTCAAATGTAGATTTGTTTAACATTGCTAAAATCAGAATTGACCTAGAACAGAGCTTTTTGTAGTTAACTGGTTTTTGTAACCAGGAGAACAGGTGAGCAGTAGATCAGGATTAGAGGTGGTGCTGGTCTTAACAGGCAGTGTCTAAACACGATCATTGAATCTTGCTACGAGAATTTCCAGAGGATGGCAGGACTATGGATAATGATAGGTTAGTACACCAAGGAGTATTAATTCAGAAGCCACAGTAAAATGAAACCCAAGTCTCAGTAATCTGAGCAGTTACAGGCTTAACATCTTCTGTAGTACAAAACCTTCAATTTAACTCCTGAAAAGATCCTATTCTGTGCAGGGGAGGCAAGTTTCAACATTGTACAGATAAAGCACGTCTGCAAGGTTTTTCCTGGAGCAGGCATTGTAACAGTCAGGTTTTAGTCTAAATAAGTCTCCTGCATTAGTGAAGAACCCAGACTGATCAGTGTTTAAACTTCTTTCAACTGAGAAGCCAGGGAATTTCATAGTATTTTTAATGGCAGTATCAAGAATATGAATTGCGCAACTAAATTACTATTGTAACATCCAGAATTTAGCATCCCCTTCCTGCTTTCTGGTTCACACCCTTAGCTGCTTACAAGACTTCCTGCATGAGAATGGAGAAAACATTTAAGACCACTTCCCTAACACAAGATTGTAGGTACCTTTTTAGTTGGCAACTGGTTCTTCATTACCAGGGAAATAGTTCTGTCAAGCACTCCAGACTGGGCAGCTACAAAAGAATAAGAAAGTGGCTTAGAGCTTTGTTTTAGGCAGCAATTATTGCCATTAGTAGAGCAAACACTGTCAGCCAGGCATTTTGTTGGGCAATTCAGCTGGAATTGAATGTGCACGTCAGATCAGATGGGGAAGTTCACAGTCCCAGATAAGAAAAGCCAAAAAACTGGAATAATGCTTCAGCCTCACTGTTTCCAACCTGCTAGAGCTTAATAACACTTTAGCTGTATGTTTTTAGTCTATGGCCATTCTCCTATATGGAATTAGACTTGCTCAATATTCCCCAGCACTAAGGTTCTGGCGCACAGAGTTTTGTTTCATTTTGAGTACTGGAAGGGGAGGTACTCTAGACCCACTTGCTGGAATAGTTGACTATACCATTCTTCAAGTTACACCAGGAACATACTGATAACCTTCCTCTAAGTTTTTTAGTTGTGAGACTACATGCCAGAAGTGTTTTATATTGGACCCTGTGGCTACAAGTACAGAACACGTGATTCTTCAATAGTGACTTATCGGTTTGCTGACACATACGCATGAACTGCCAAGATAGAGCAGAAAGTTTTGTTACTGAGTGGTGACAGAATGCAAGAGCAGTGTGCTCATTTAATGCTATTCTGTGGACACAGAGAATACAGGTAGTTCATTATTCCAGGAGACACAGGTCTTTTTCAAAGCCGGAAACAGTTGAAGTCAAGCCCTCAGGAGTAAGAAAGTAAAAAAATCTCACTTTCACTCCCGTACTTCTCATTACCCACACAAACACACATGTGCAACTTCACCTACGGCTGCTGCAGTTTTGGAAGTTGGAAGGTTGGTGCAGTCTCCAATGCCAAACACATTAGGGTACTTCTTATGTTGTAGAGTTTCCTTATCTACATCCACCCAGCCCACTTCATCTGAGACAGGACTGTTGATGAGTACATCAGGTGGCCCCATTGGGGGTGTGACATGAAGCATTTCATACTAGACAGAAAGAAAAGGCACTCAATGGCTAGTTTATCAGAGCTAGTCATACCTGTGTTGATACAAGGCAACAAGCACAGTGTGGAGAGGGGTTTTCTGGGTTTGGTGGTTGTGTTTAAAAAACCCCACAATGAAACAAAAACAAGTATATAGAATGAAAATTTGCTCTCAAATTTGAAGTGCATCCTTCTATTAATATGAACCTTATCAGATACCTCCATTTAGACTGTCGTAAAAGCAATTTGCCTTCCTCCGTGTACA
>JAOEHX010035429.1:0-13735 GCA_025448015.1 Bolborhynchus lineola
CAGAGCCTGTATGGGCAGTGTGGTGGGGCATTTCTTGCCAGGTCCTGAGCCTTCTGTGGCATCCTGGCCTCCATCCTTACTCTCTCCAGGTCTCCAAAATCAGTTCAGCCATCTGACCAGTCCTTAGCTTGCCAAGCACAATCCTCCCTGGGCTGTGACTCAACATGAGCTATTTCATAGATAATGATTACTTTCTTTCCTCTTTTTTCCTGTAGGAATAATGTTTTCATTACACTGTACGGGAAATTGCTTTCCCTCCTCCTTAAAATGAAGCCTTCCGCTCAGATTTGCCTTTGTGTTTGTATATTGTAAAATTGGGACTCATTTGGAGTTTAAAACAAAAAAGAGATCAGGCTTTAATTCCAGGAGAAGTGTTTCCATTGATTTGCATGAACGAAAATTCCAGTGCAGACAATCTCTGCCTTTAAATATGGAACTGTTTCTTTAATCTCAAGCACCAAGAACACGAAAGCAGAACTGACTTCATTGATTTTAATAGTCCAGGCCCAGAGAAATGGCATGGCAAAAAACTGTAATGGTGCCAGGAGAGCAACTTGGCTTTGCACAAATTCTCCCCTCTTTGCTGTGCTGGGGTAGCTCTGAGAACTGTCACCCATGGTGATGGGGCTGGAGGTGCTGACCCTGGTGGTGATGGGGCTGGTGGGTCACAGCATTTCTGCCTGTGCCACCTTCATCTCTGTTTCCATCCTCCCTTCCCACTTCCTTTGCCCAGCCTTCAGGGCTTTTCCTTTCCCTCCACTTCCCTATTCCTCCTCCTCCTGATTGAAATTTACTGGCAGCATGTTTCGGAACTGCAGGCCCATTGTTTCAAAGCAAAGGGGGAGCATCACCAACAACTGTATAATTAGGAAGTTAAATATATTTATTCAGTACATGAGGCATTAAAACTCCAGGAGCACGTGAAGAGCAAAGGCTGGAGGAGCACAAGAGCTCGCTGGGGCTCCTTATCCCCAGTGCAGACTGTGGTGTGCACCACAGATCAGCTGCCAAAGCCTTGACCTTGCCATGGCATCCAGCAGCCCGATCCTCACCTTCCATTGTGGCCATGCCACCCTCAGCATCCTCCTCTCCCCAATCCACACCCAGGGCTGCCTGTTCTTTAGCCCCGCTGTGCTGTAGTGGAGGACACCTTGGCTAATTCGTAGTTCATAATTCATAAATGTTAATAGTATTAATCTGATTCAGCATGTGCTTAGCAAGATAAGTCCTCTATAAATCCAGAAGCATCTGATGTCACCCTTCTGCTGCAGAGTGCAGCTGCCTTTCCTCCTTGCTTTTCTTCCCTGTCCCTTCTGCTGTGCATCCTCTCTACTATCTTGGAGGTGAGTCTCCTCTGGCCTGAGAAGAGCAAAACCATCACTTTGGGTTGATCCTCATCCTGCTGACTCAGGGAATGAGGCTGGAGACAGCCCTGTGCCCAAGCCCTGACCCAGATCCAGCCGTTAAATATGAGCACCTTCACTTGGGACTTGCCCAAGGCAGTGATGGAGAAGGTGCCCGCTCAAGGAGAGCCTGAAGCCAGGCATTGTGGAGGGGGTGTGCAATGAAACACCTGCTTGGGCTCTCACCCCACTGCTCAGATGCTACCTGGAGGGTTCATTGCATCCACATCCCGTTTCTGAGGGAAATGTCTCTGGGGCACAGTGGTCCGTGAAGGTTTGGTGGGATCCATGGTATGGGACAGCTGCATCTGGCTGGAAAGAAGATGTCCCATCCTGTCCCATCCTATCCCATCCCATGTGTGCTGGAGGAAAAGAAAACATCCTGATGTGGAAGGGGTGTGGAGTAGGAAAGGGAGATTGGCACATCCCAGCACAGGGATGCTGCCTGGCCAGAGCTGCCTTTCAACACCACTGCTCCCTTTAATTGCTGTCTGATTTGATTCCACACGATCCCTACTTGTAAAACACCTCAAGATGTTCCTGTGTGTGAGGGTGTCCTGGAAATGCTCTTGTACCATCGTAATGAGCCTCAGCTGGAACATAAAGAGGGCTCATTAGGAGCACTCCTGGTACAGTGACATACCAGCAACACTGGGAAGGATGCAGGGATGCGAGATGGGCTGCGATGGGCTCGCTGCTCCGTGGAGATGGTGTGAGTGCAGCTCACCCTGCACCATGGGGTTCTGCATGCAGCATGGCACAGCGGCTGGGCAGCTGCTCCACACGTTGCTAAGCAGTTCAGGCACTCACTGTTCCCCTGCTCCGTCTTCCTCGGGTGGTGGAAATACATTTTAATATCCGAGTAGCCGCAAAACATTCCCTATTATTGCTGTTATCTCCGGAGGGGTGGGGAAGATTGCAAAGCACTTGGCGTTTAACACCCACATATGGCTAACACCGTGGGCTGTGTGCTGATAAAGACGCAGTAATTAAAGTGCATTTTTTCTTATGGACTAATCTCCCAAGCATGTATTTATGAGCCTGATTTAGAAACATCACATTACCCAGAGCACGGGATGTTTGTGCTGCTTGTAAATCCATCCGTGTTCTGAGCAGAGCTTTTCTTTTTCCCTTCCTATATTTAGGATTAAAAAGAAGCGAGCTCGGAGTTTTGATGGGTGTTTTCTCCCCCTCCTCCTTGTCCTTTAAGTGAGCAAGGGAAGGTGTACAAAGCAATGAGTAATTAACTGCACGAGGAGATGATATTTCCAAGGAGGTGTGTTTGGAGGGACTGTTTGCAGTGTTTACATCAGTGCCTTTGGATTTATCTGCATCGTGCAGTAGGTGCAGAATCTTCACAGGGATGCTGTACTTTGCAAGCACCGAGCTGGCTGCTGAGGGGTCCGTGTCTTCCCTGGAGGGATGGAGCTGGACTCATTGGTTCCAGTGTTGAAAGGGAGGAGCAGAAATCCTTGGATGGGAAAGGTGGTGGTGGCAGCAGCCCCTCTGACCACAGTGCTGGCTATTCCTCTTGTCTCCCAGTCTAATTAAGCTGCTGTTAATTGGATCATTAGCAGGGACCATCTCAGATATGGTTTTGCCCTGAAACAGAGCAGTTTGCTTTGCTTTCTGCTTCTCCCTCCTTTGCTCTCACTGGCTGGGGGGAGATGTGACTTGTCCCTGTTGGAAAGCAGGAATTTCTTCTTCCCCGTCATCCTCGTGTCCTGCCTGGTGCTTTGCCTGCTCCTTGGGCACAGGCTCCTCTGACTATTGCTTTCCCCCCAAAACTGAGCACTTGGGCACCCCCTTACTTGGTTGCAACCACCCAAAATGCAACAGAAACATGCTTTATTAAAAACATAGAGAGATTACCTCAATAGAGGGAGGATTTATTAGAGTAGAGGAATGGAGGGAGTGAGTTTGGTCTCATCTGTGCCTGGTCACCTTCTTCCTCCTGGGCTTTTTGGACCCCCACAAGACCCAAACAAAAACTGGATGGTGAGGCTCTGGGGGCTTCTGAATCACATCAGCCATCCATAAGGGTCTTGTATTCTCCCCCAGGCTACCTCCTTTTAGTAAAGGAGGTTGATGCCAACTTGTTTGATGGACCTTGGTTTGCAAATCTACATTTTAAATGCCTCCTGGAGGTGACAAGGAGAGGAGGGAAAGAGCAGGCTTCAACCAGGTAGGGCTCCCATTTGCAGTGTAGTGGTTCATGTGGTGCTGCCTGAGTTACCGAGCTGCGTTTGGATGCCATCTCTGAGTCAAGGAAGGGATGGATCATTTTGTCTCACCTCTAACAGGAACATGAAGCCCTGGTGAGGTTGGTTTGGTTAGCAGTGGCTTGCTAAGAATATATTTGCTTGTGGTTTTAGAGGCCTAGCATGAAGCTGTTTATCTCCAGATGAGTTTTTAAACACAGCACAGCAGTGCTTCTGCTGGAGCGTCAGTGGTCCAAAGAGCAGGCAATGGGATGGAAAATGGGAGCTGTGTCCTTCTCTTTAACAAACGAGGGAAGGATCTGCTTTTCCAGCAGCCTTCCTTCCAGCCTGGCAGCAAACTGGCACTGAGTAGTGAAAAGCTGAGCTGGAAATCCAATTTCTGCTAGAGCAGAAGATCCATTGCTTTGGTTCAGTTGGTCAGAGCCAATGCTGGGCAGTTCTGGAGGTCAATAATTAGCGCTGTGATGGAAACAAATAGGCAGGGGAGAGGGGAAGGTGGTTATAGGTAACATTGTCCCTTTCCTTGGGCAGCCAAGCTCAAACTCCTTGAGCTGTAATGAGCTTTTGACTATTTCAAGCTCCTGTGCCCCTGTCCTCTTAGTCATGGGGAAAGAAGCAGCCACGTGGACTACTGGGGTTGGGAGCTCCGTGATCATGATTCCTCCAGCTCCACTCTGGTTGTGGAGTGGTCGAAGCTGCCATTATACCTGTGATTCAGGCTCTTTGTGAAGAGGGGATAATACTCATCTAACTCATAAGGGATTTATGATTTAATGTTTGCAAAGTGTTTTAATACTCTGGATTGAAAGGTGATTTATAATGATAAACCTCAGTGTTCTCTGCTCTATTATACACTTGGCTGTGTCCACTTATCCTGATGGAGGCTCTTTTCCTTGCTTTTTCTTTTCCTTTTCCCCCCTCTTTTCCCTTTTAGCATTTGTGTAGTAGCTTGGAGCAAGAGCAGGGTTTGTGGCAGGCACAGTCTGCTCGATGAGTTTGCTTCCCAACGAGGTGCTAACTTATGCTGGTGATTTAAATAAAGATTGGGAAGGAAAGAAAAAGAGGGATCTCAAGGTGAAGGGCGCAGGAGGTCAGGGATAAAGCTGTGAAATAGGGGTGGGAAAGCTGTTTAGATGATGCACTCATAAGCATAAGGACAGTAAAAGATGCTTCATAAATAATGAATTTGCATACTCCTGTATTGCAGAGAGGGGGGTATTTTCCAGTAGAACAGCCACTTCTCTTGTCTTATGGATGCTGGTTGGAGCAGGTTAGTGCAGGCTCCATCCTGCAGCAGGGAATACTCTGACTGGAAAACACAGATTGTACCAAGCATGAGGTCCCTGCCATGGCACCAGCGTCTCTACAGCAGCTTTGGTCACATTACAGGGTGTGCAAGTGCTAACTTGCTGGTTGTATTTCCCATTCAGTGTTCAGATTGATGCTTTTTAAATCTCGCTTTGCTGAAGAGGTGGAGAGCACCAGGGAGCAAGGGAGGAGCGGCTGGGCTGGCTTCCAAGAATCAGTAAGTGTCCTCACTGGAATCCTGAGCAGGGATGTGGCCAGGTCTGCTGGGAGCTTGCTCATCTCAGCTGCAGTGTAACAGACTGTGCAGTGATTGGGGTTAAATGTGGGGCTGTGCCCTCTCCTTGGCATCACCATAGTCATCGAAGTGGTTTTTGATGGGCATCCCAAGCACTGAAGAAGGGAACTGGCTCTTTGTGGGGTGTCTGTTGTTAACTTTGAGCAGAATGGAGTGCTCATGTGAGGTTCTGGACTAAGTTGCTGTGGGGCGTGTGGTGCAGTCAGAACAGCAGTGGGGTATCCTCATGTCTGCAGAGGCTGAGCAGGAAGGAATCAGTGGTACCCAAGGATGGCAGACTCAAGGCTTGCTCCTTTCTTAGGCAGTGAGATCTGTTGATGGCACAGTGGTAGCCTGGGGTCAGTTTCTCCTGGTTATCTCCATCAGTCGAGGGCGTCTCATCCAGACAAGGGCATCCCAATCTTCTGGGATCCTTCTCTTCAATGACTCTGCTGCCCAGTTTCACCCCCATTTCTGCAGAGTTTGGGGGTTGCTCTGTCCAACCCAGCTGTAGCTGGGGGTGGTTAGGGTTAGGAGGGCTTCCCAGGCAGGGGGTCTGTACAGGGACCTGGGCAGGTTTTCTCCCTCCTCTAGGAAAATACTGTCCCTAAGACGGTTGTAACTCAGTGAGTGAAACAACATGGATGTTAAACCCCAGTCAAACACTATGTGATGGGTTTGGAGACCTCAGGAGCTATTCCAGTGCCTACTGAGCTGATGTCTTCATTTTCAATGCCTGCCCTTTCCTTGGGCTGGGGGTGTCCTGCATCCCAGGTACAGCTTCACCTTTACCCATCCCTCTCTCTGCCTTCCAGGTTCAATGAAGAGCCCCGTCAACAAGACAGCGCTGACCCTGATCGCCGTGAGCTCCTGCATCCTGGCCGTGGTGTGTGGCTCCCAGCTCTCCTGCCCTCTCACTGTCAAGGTGACGCTTCACGTACCTGAGCACTTCATTGCGGATGGTAAGACCCTCAGGGGACTCAGACCGTGCTGCCCACAGGCTGTGTTTGGGACATAGAGGTCCCTTTCTTTGGGATTTGGCCTGGCTGTGTTCAGCTGCAGAGATCCCCCTTCCCAGAGGAGCAAGGTA
Organism: Bolborhynchus lineola; assembly: GCA_025448015.1. Taxonomy (NCBI): domain Eukaryota; kingdom Metazoa; phylum Chordata; class Aves; order Psittaciformes; family Psittacidae; genus Bolborhynchus; species Bolborhynchus lineola. Next base: position 6,298 of record JAOEHX010035429.1, read on the forward strand.
CATCTGTGAGCCTGAGGCCAAAATCTGAATCCTGGAATGGTTTGAGTTGGAAAGGATCTTAAGGTCATCCAATTTCAACAGCCTGCCATGGGCAGGGACACCTTCCACTAGAGCAGGTTGCCCCAAGCCACATCCAACCTGGCCTTGAACACTGCCAGGAATGGAGCGTTCATCACTTCTCCGAGCACCCTGTACCAGTGCCTCAGCACCCTCAGAGGGAAGAACTTTGTTGTTGGATCTAACCTGAACTTAACCTGTTTCAGTTAAACCCATCACCACTTGTCCTGTCACTACTACTACTGAGTCTATGATGATGATGATGATGATGATGCAAGCCCTAGGCCAAAATCTAAATCTTAATTATTAATATTATTTCTATTATTATCTTATTATATGGGCCTGAGGCTAAAATCTCTGTAGCATCTTCTTATTATCGTTACTACTACGACTACTGTTAATAGTGTCTAACAGTTGTTCCTCTTTTCCTGCAAACTGGCTGACAAGCCCTGGCCGAACAGGCATCCTCCTGTCCTGCTGCAGCCGAGCTGCCCACCCCAGCCCCTCGCAGCAGTGCATTGGGAAATTGCTAGGGTTTGAGGCAAGGCAGAGATGCTCTGAACAATCACATGAAGGCTGCTGTCACTATTTATTACTTTCTCCAACCGGGGTCCCCTCGTTTGTTGTGTTTCACTGACCTTTTCTTTATAATGTGCAGTGAGCGTCGAGTGCAAGTTTTCGGTAACACGAGGGCAAATTTCATTTTCTTCCAGCAGACAGGAGCCATTATTCAGTCAGTTCTAATTCCTCAGCTCCTGCACTCATCTCACTGCTTGGGGCATGCAGAGGGGGCACTTTTTCTCTGCCAGAAATGTGCTGCATGGAGCCGGTGCATCACCATAGCTGCTGGGGTGTCCTGGCATGGCCAGCTCCTGTATAGCCCTCACTTTGGAGCTAGGATGGGGGACAGGTCTTGTGGGGGGATTAATACTTTGGGAAGAGGTGGATGGTTAAGGGGATGCAGAGGCATGGCAGCAGCAGGGGATGATGGAGAGGGGCTTAAACCATGACCCTGTGGTGGGGAGGGACTCGCCAAGTGTTTTGAGGTGGGGTTCAGCCCTGCAAAGGGTGATTTCTTCTTGGTTGTGATGTGCATTTGTAGGCTGTTATGTGCACTGTAACAGTGTTCTCCCCAGCTCCACCACTGCTTTTTTAACCCCACTTCTCTGTCTGCACTTAGTAATGCTGACAAGCGTCTGCATCACTAGTTGTGGTGGTGATCACAAGTGTCTTATGGGGTGGGTGTTGTGTGCAGCTGGTTGATGCCTCCAACCTCAGAAGCGTGAGGTTGCTTCTGCTCTGATCCTTGAAGATGCTTCTAAGCTGCTGACTCTGGAAATTGCAACCCAGGCTCCAGGTACATGGGCTAACGAAGCTTGGCCCTTACAGGAGAGAGGAGGTAAGGATCTGCTTTGTGGTCTCAGGTTGGAGGAGCTGAAAGTCAGTGGAGTGGAGATGTAACACAGCCATAACTTGAAACAAGGGACTTCTACACCTTGACCTGCTTCTAGAAAGCTTTAAGGATTGTCCAGGCTGCATATAAGTATTCTGAAGTCTTCAGATTGTTATTCTGAGTAGCTGGAGAACAGAAACTCTTTTTGCACTGGGGAAATGAGGTTGCTCCAGTGTTCACTCACATCCCTATGAGATGGACACTGTCCAGTTCATCACTTGGACTGGGACTTCATATCTGGTTTTGGTACTTGTTGAAGATTATCTGGAAAGGGAGTGGGGAAAGGACCTCAGCGTCGTGCTCCTGGCAGGGAAGACAGCATCTCCTTGACAAAGAAGATAAAGCAGAATACACTGTGACTGTGTGGAATGAACATGGAAAGCTGAGCCTGTGCTTGTCACTGGGAAAGGGGTGGCAATGCAAATTATGCAAATAGGGAGAACACTCGAATGGAAATGACAATGAAATACCACTAAAACAGATTAATATCCTTGAAACTGGGGGAAATGGGATGATCTCCAGTCCTGGCTTAATGACTTTGCTGAAGAGAAAGTGGCGAGAGGACTGGTAAAACCGGCTTGGAGAAGAATTAAAATGAGCTTTGTGATGGAACTGTAAAACATAATTGCAAACTGCGAGAACTTTGTTAATATTTTTTATGAGAAACAGTCAAATCCCTCAGCCAGAAGCAGCCAAGTACACTTTGCAGTGGCTATCACTTTCACTAAGATCTCATCACTTTATGCAGTGGCAGAGTTCCTCGCCTGGGAAGAGAGAAGCTCTTAAAGTTGTCCCTTCTTTTTGAACAGCAACAAATCCCAAGGCAGCAAAACACTATAAAACATTTAAAGGCATCACAGAACCAAGCTGGGCTGGGAAATCTTAATGATAGCCTCTGAAAACGAGGCTGGTTGTGATTGCAGAGGTTTGGCACCCGGAGTCTTATGCTGATGGAAAAGAGGGGACTTGCTTCTCCCTGGGGATGTCCTGGGTGGGCTTAAACCTGGGTTTGCTTGAATGCAAAGAGGGGTTGGTGTGGGCATCCCCCTGATATCTTTGGCCTGGCTGAGGCTGGGAGCTTTGATCACACAATCCCCTTCTGGTTTGTGTTGGAAGGGAACTTAAAGCTCCTCCAGCTCCATCCCCTGCCACAGGCAGGAGCACCTTCCACCGGAGCAGGTTGCTCCAAGACCCTGTGTCCAACCCGGCCTTGAGCACTGCCAGAGATGGGGCAGCCACAGCTTCTCTGGGCACCCTGTGCCAGCGCCTCAGCACCCTCACAGGGAAGAATCCGCCGTAAAGCAGCCTCTCACGTGGCACCTGCTGCTCTGCACCGTATTCGTAAATGTTGCCTTGCACTTAAATATCTGCATCCTGGAGCTGTTCTCTTTTGTATTTTGTGTAATGATCAGGCAGGCTCTGAGAAGGCAGGGATGGTGCATTCACAGGAGGTGTTCCCATACGAGAGAAGGGTGGGTGCCCTCTCCATTCCTCTTTGAAATGTGGTATTTCAATAGCCAAGAAAAAATCCTCAAGCAGAGCAGGTACCAACACCTCTGCAGAAAAGCCAAACAAAGACAGAGGCTGAAAGAAATCCCTCTCCTAGCAGATGAAAACTCGTCTTTGAAGGGAACTTTAAATAGATGCCAGCAAGCTCCAGCGAGCCAGGAGCCAACACCAACTTAGGAAAAGGAGGGGTAGAGGGGGAAGCCCCACCAGCTGCCTCCAGCTTTCCCCTCTGCAGCAAGCAATGAGGTTAGAGAAAGAAGCTCCTGAACCCCCTGGAGTTGCAGGATGGGAAAGGGGAGAGGAAGGACTGGGACCAGAAGCCAACTGGCAGCAAAAGCTGGGAGGATGTATTCCAAGCAGCAGTGTTAATGACCAGCATGTGTCGACTGCCCTTATTTCTCTCCCTTGGTTCATTTTCTTCCCTTTGTTCTTATGAGGGGGTCCCCCTCCAGCTCCTCTCCCCCTCTTAGCAATTCCTGCCTGGTTTGTACAGCTGCTCTGCCTTCATGGGGTGGCCAAATCCAGGGAAGCCTGACAGAAGCATCCCTGCTCTTTGCTGGTGAGGAAGGATGAGAACATCCTGCCACTGAGAAATGGGCTGGTGCCTCTAACCCTTCTCTTGGAATGCGATGGTTGGAGCATCCTCTTCCTTCTGCTGCTCCAGGGCATCACATTTAAGGACAGCCTCTGCCCGTGCTGAGCAGAAGGTATCACTCTGATTTCGGAGATGGCTTGGATTTATAGAAAGGATGGTAGTGGCTTTTATGAGGATATGGAAATGCAAAACATAATTTAGAGGACCCCTTAGTGTCAAAAAGGAAGAAGAAAAGAAAGAGAGCCCTTCCATGTGAGTAATAAAAGTCTTTATGTGAATATGTGAGGCACTGAGCTCTGTACATTTGATAGTTGGGGCTTTTTCTCCCCTTGTAAGTAATCATTCAAAAAGTAGAGATACAGCAATGGGAGCGGCTTGCAAGGAAGGCAGGGCTGGGGAAAGATACCCTAGAGGCCTGAGCCTGGAGTATGTCCTTGCTTCACAACAGTTTGAAATATAGTGTCAATTAAAGCTTCCCATTTTTACAGCCTGCAAAGAGGTTATATATGGTGTGGGTGGATGTTTGGATCTGGATGCTTTAGTGGAAGAGGGACGTGAGATCCTCTGGTGCATACTGAAGGAGGCAAGGCTGCATTTAGCTAGGGGCTTGTAGGGCTTTGTTTTATAAGTGGAAATAAAGGGCAGAAAGCAGGTTTCTGTCACTTCAAAGGCATCTCAGGGCATTCGTTGCCTCCTTCCCTCCTGTTGTGAGGCGTGTGCCAGAGGAGATGTGGTTATCCCTGTCTGAGCTGCGGGCTGGGTGGTTTGTGCAGGTCAGGAGCACAGCACAGCCCTCCTGCAGGATGGATGGACTCCCATAGGATGAACACTGTCCTGTAAGCCATAGGGGAAGAAGGAAAACCCAGCTCCAGCCCATGCAAAGCCAGGAGGTGGAACTGCCACTCTTCATTATGATTTGGGTTTGATGCAGAGTTGGAAGAAGCTTCTTTGTGTTTTGCTTTTTGCTTCTAAGCTTCGTGCCTCTGCATCTGCTCGGTGATGTTCTGCAGTTGTCATGCAGCGGACGGGTAATTGTTTCATCTGAAGATGATTTCCTACCTTCCCCCACCACTGATCCCTCCAAGGCGCCGGTGGAATTGGATGCTGCTATTAGCAGCCTGTGTTAATTTCCCCCGAAGGTTGCTGGAGCTCTGCAGTCTGCAACTGTTGGACTCCCAAGAACTTCTCATTTTGGTTTTAATTAAATGTGTTGCTTTAAATTGTTTGCTTTTGACATTTCCTGCTCAATCTTCTGCGGCTCTCGGAGGTGACCAGGCATTAACTTGTGTCCTCAGGTGCTTGCCCACGTGTGCTCAGCACGTGCCGTGGAGAAATGAGCAGTGAGAGGTGGGAGCCTGCTGCTTCCCCATCCTGTTTTACAGCAAGTTGAAGCTGGAAATGCTCTTTTTACATGTGGAATACCGCAGAAGGATGGAGACAGGGATCTGCTCTCAAAGGTATCCAAGCTTTCAGAGGGATGCTGCCATTGCAGTCCCCTATATTTTCCAGCTGGTCCCAGCCCCCTTTGGAATCAGCAGAGGGAATTGGCTGAATTTTTCTTGTGCTGTTTCTTCCCCGTGGAATCATTCTACTGTTCTGTGGAGATTGGGCCAGGACTTGGGCAGAAGCAATGCCTTCCTATTGCAAGCTTGGTGCCAAGTCTGCCTGCCCTGGACTGTGCATGTTTCTGGAGGCCATATCTGGGGGCAGCTTTACAAATTGCCTTTAATTCCATCAGCTCTTAACCACCAGGTCACCTCCGTGTCTGCATTGCAGCTCCCTCCTGTTCTTGCACCCGTTTGCCTCCGTGAGGAAATGTGAGCAAATGGTTGCAGCGTTACCAGACATGAACTCTAAATATTAACATCAATTTATGAACTGTATCAGCACGGATCAAAGGGATTCCGAGACGGTTTTACAGCCTGAACGCTCTTTGCATGAGGAACTAATAAGATTCTGGAGCCTGAAGTACATCATGTTTTTATCGTGCTTTTGACAGGCTTGTGAACCTGCATCCATTCTCCCATGTGCCGCAAGCGTGCTGGGCTGCTGGGGCACCTTCACTTTGCCTCTTCCTTTCTCCTTTGCGGGATTCATCAAAGCCAAGCCAGGGGAATTCATACTGGGTTTTGGATGGTGTCAGCAGGAGCTGGTTCAAAGCCAGGAGATATCGCATCTTGAGAGAGGTGGAATGTGCCCACAAACAGGAGGTGGCATCTCCCAGTGCCTGATCACCTACCAGCAGCATTTACTTTCTAATCTGGGAGGGATGGTGAGTGGAGACTGCAGTAAGGGATGTCCTTAACCAACTAACCTGCTTCCTTTCATAGATGGAGAGATGCCAAACATTGACTCATGCATCCACAGGATGAGACCCTGCTTGCTTGCAGCATGGTGGTCAGTCCTGGGTTGCTGGCTTAAGCCACATTTGCTTTTGAACCAGAATTCACGGGATACCTGCAGCTACAGTGATAGTACAGTGAGGATTTTTGGAACTAGGATTTTTTTAGCTAGGAACAAGCTACTTCACTTTATCAGTCTTCTAACAAGTACCATTGCTGATGTGCAAACCAATGAGTAGTGATAGTTTGCCTCAGTCCCATGGCATAATAACTTTCCACGTGATGCCTCTTGGTTATGTTTTCTGCCATCCTGGGAGGATGTTTGGTCTTGGTGCTGGCTAAAAATGTCCATTCACACACACTTTGTGTTTTCTAAAGCTTATCATAGCTCATCTGTCATATACTTTGTGATGTGATTTGATTTAGGCTGGATTTCCTCAAGCCTTTCTCCAATATCTAGAGAGCATCACTGAGGAAGAGCGCCAGGCTGGAGTGTGGGAGTTGGGAGATATGGAGCATTAAAGAGAAGGTTTTCCTTAGGAGTCTGATTTCTGTCTCAGCCATTACTGGCCCAGATGCCTTCTGATGATAGAGATGTGCTGTTACCAGCACCTGCACAATGGTAACACCATGGGAGTTGTCACTGCAGAGTAAGGTTGACCACAAGGCTGTGGTGCAAAGATGCCACTTGGGTTTGGGAGAAGTTGACGAAGTCCTCAACTGCTGTATGAGGTTAAATATGGGCATTGCCTGTCAGAAGCTCAGCCCTGGTGGCCAAGAAAACCTGAAGAAACCGTCTGTCAGAATGATCAAGAAAGTGCAATTTAACACTTAAAATGTAACCCTGCTCCTCCCACAGGAAAGATGCTTCTACTCAGAGCTGTAATTACATGCAGATTTGTATTGCTAATTTGCTTCTGCTTTGCCAGAGTGAAAAAGCTCTGGCAGGATTGACAGTGCTTCTAAGCAATGGGGGTCTCTGGGCTTGAGCCAAAAATCAGTGGTTGGGGAGCATTGGTGTGAGCAGCCCAGGCTCTAGAAGTAGTTTGTGTGCTGAAAATACATCCTTGAGTCACAGATGTAAACTGTATGCACTTTGGCTGATGGGAGAGTAAGTGAAAGATGTGCCTAAAGGCTTTTGTGGTTTTTGGAAGTGGCTATTGTGACTTTCTGGTTAGGTATTTCACCTTGTTTGAGAGAGAAACCATTTGAAAAGGAAGATGAAGTGGATAACTTGAATTTTAACCCAGTGTGAAACTGTCACTGGATTCAAATTGGAATATGGAATTTAGAGTTTGATTTCAAAGGATCAGTCTTCCAGTACCTAAAGGGGCTACAGGAAATCTGGAGAGAGGCTTTTTACAAGTGTAGGGACAGGACAAAGGGAATTGTTTTAACCTGCAGGAGGGAGATCGGGATGAGCTCTTGGGCAGAAGCTGTTCCCTGTGAGGGTGCTGAGGCGCTGGCACAGGGTGCCCAGAG
>JAOEHX010035431.1:0-21481 GCA_025448015.1 Bolborhynchus lineola
CACTCGTTACTGGCTTCCAGTTGGACATTGAGCCATTGAGCACAACTCTTTGCATGTGGCCATCCAGCCAGTTCTTCATCCACTGAGTGGTCCACCGATCAAATTAATGTCTCTCCAATTTGGAGACAAGGATGTTGTGTGGGACAGTGTCAGGCACCAGAGGAGGCTAAAGCAAAAGAAAAAGGCCATGTCTTAGCTGTGATTTCTTCAGCTGAGATTACTTTCTTCACCTTGTGCTGAGAAAACTATAGCAGCTGAGGCCATTATTGTAAATTGTGTGGACCCCACTAATACTGCATACAGCTATTGGACTTCATCATGTTTGGCCTGTAAAGAATACAAATGCAGGTTTTTTTGTTTTATTTATGTTATATTACTGTGCTATTTACAGATATTTTTAATATCGTCTTATGATGTTTGCTATGCTTTGATTTCATTATTGCAGATGCCAGTTTGAATGGGCCAGGAGCTATACTATATAACAGCCCAAACCACAGAGTAAATGATTTTAAATTCACTACATTAATGCTGAAGAATGTCTGTCAACTTAATGATAAGCTGATGGAAGTCTATGGGGTAAATACATTGAGCCACAGTTTGCTTTTGGCAGTGAAGCTGGTTGTCATTTTGATACAAACATTTGTTGGTTTGGAGGAGCTGTCAGGAAAGTTACTCTAAAATTATGTTGGATATCTTGTCTTCTGTTTTCTCAGAAACTTCCAGTTCAAATATATTCAGTTTTTAAGGCAAAAAGTTTGTTTTGTTTTATTTTGTTTTGTTTTTTCACTAGTTGTCTTCTCTATAGCCCTCACCAGAAAAATAAGACCTTAGTTATTTTTTCCATCCTTTTGTGAGCATAGTTATTAAACTTTCTACAATTAGAAAAGAATAACTGTCTTCTACTAAATCATGGAATGATCCATTTATTCATGAGAATGATCTTTCAAAAAGTTCTTAGTCCCTAAATTTTGCCACATAGTGATATTAATCAAGAAGGGTTTTTTTTGCAGTTTTTCTAAGTTCATTCATTATTTTCTATAATTACCATTAGAATGTACTCCTTGTATTCCCGTCATGGATATGTACAGAGTAAGAGAGATCACATTTTACAAAGGAGAGAAGACGCAGTCTTTACCCTTTTGCTCAGTACATCCCATCCCCATTTCCTGTGAGAAGTGGAAAGATCAGCATTCAGGAATGGGATCCTCTGTTCAAACCAGCTTGGACAACCCTAGCGAAGTTGATCATATTGAGCTTCAGATTTCTGAGGAATTGCACCTTTTCTTTCGATCATTTTGCAATTATTTTAAGGAAGAAGCTTTGCAGATGGTACATCGATAGCTGTGAACTCCCTCTTCAGTACAGGTTTTCTAAGGGTGTGCACAGGTTGAAATGAGGTACCTCTTAGGATAGAACTGATGGAAAGTGGAGGTTAATTTGCAAGTTTGCATGAGGGTGGCTTTTTGATGCTCTTACTTTTGCTCAGTTCTGTGCATGCTTGAGATGAAAGCAGAAAGACTGCAGTTTAACATGGACTTTCCCAAGAGTTTAGTAAGGCAGTATTATAAATGCTTTGTATTCTCAAATAGCATTAAAATACTTGCCTGTTGTCAAAACATTTGAAGTCTAGAACATTTGTCATTTAAGTTTAAAAACATGTAGTTGACATGTTAAATATATTTAGTTAAATATTCCTTGTTAGAACACCTATTCTGCCTTCCATAAAACAGACAGTACTCAAGACGGTATCATCAGCATGCTTGACTTTCAGCAGCTCCTGGACATTTTTCTGCTTCATCTTAGATATGAGGAATGCCTTTGCCTCCTTGGTTTGTCAGGAATGAACCTGACCTCCATGTTAAATTACCAAGAATTCTGTCAACTGTTCCACACCCAAGAAACTATGGAGGAACCTACTCTGCTCACGTCACCTCACAAGTAAGAAAGAAAAAGTTGTGTAGTGTTTAAAGTAATCTGATGTGTTTACAGAAATGAACATACTGTGTGAAAATTTCTATTGGGTATAACTAAAAAAAAAAGATAGCATTAAAATATGTCTCTATTAAGTGAAGTTGGGTGGCTTTACCAAGTTCTCAGTGATTAATGACTCCATTAAGCCAGATGTTGAATCCACTACTGGGTTAAAATGCCTGAACAATCTCTGGGGACTGTTTAAGTCTGTAAGGTCAAACATTTATACTGGTTCTGGAGTTGGAGCCTTAGAGGTGAGCTAGCCTCTGAAGTGGACAACTTGCCTGCATCTTCCAAGTAGCAGAACTGGAGACATGGTCTGGGAATCAGATGACCTTTTGGATCGAGGAGTGGTCAGGGTATTAGGTGTCTAGCACGATGTCTGTCAAATCTGAGACTAATGTTGTCAGTGTACATTACAGTAGCCCAAAGCCTCATCGTCCAGACCCTTATACTGCCAGGCACTGAGGGTAGACAAGATCGGGGGGGGGAAGCACCAAGATACAGTGAATTGTGTGGAGGATAGAAGAAAAGTGCTGCAGCCTCCCTTCCTGTGAAAAGGGATCCTGCTTAAAATGTCTGGAACTTTAAAGTTTGAGCTCAACTTTAATGATAAACAGTGTTTAGGCACTAAAAAATTCATTATAAAAACTCAGTGTGAAACTGTTTAACTATGCAAACATAGATAAATTCATAAAAATAATGACAAGATACAGCAGGACTGAAAAAGCTCCTGATCAGCAACTCATCTCCACTGTGGCAGTGAAGATGTGATATATACACATAGGATTATTTCCCAGTTTTTATTAGTCTTTTACAGCATTGCTGTTGGCTCTGATGTTGGAAATATTTATCTGCTTGATTTGTTTTTCTTTTTTCCTAAATTGGACAAGTTGGCGAATCAAGGACATCAGCCCAAAATAAGAAAGGAAACTGATGATAATTGAGTCTTGCTAATACTTGGAATCTGAGACCAATTACTGTTGCACTCTTACCTCTGTTTCAGTTTGGACTTAGCAAAAAATTGAAACATTCTGAATAGAGCTCCAGAATTTCCTCATTTCAAATACTATTACTTTTTCAGAAGTCCAGCAAAGAAAATAAAGTGATTGATGCCTTAAGAGCAATTGCATTTCCCTGCTAAGATTTCAGACTATTTTTGTTGATCAGTTGTTTAGGCTTATGGAATCTTCTCTCCAGCAGCAGGAGTGGGGAAAACTCAGACTGTTCAGAACATTCCCAGTCACCTGTAAAAGATTGGTACGGCATTCACATTTCTAAATATGAAGGGAGCCCTTAGCAAAAGCTTTCAAGGCCCAGAGTCCTCAGAAGTGCAGGAGTTTGCAGTGCTGCAGTTCCCCAGGACTTAAGTTCCTGTCTGCACATGCCACGGGTGGTACAGGAACTCAGTGGCTAGGTCAAATGTGGTTACCATATTTCGCCTGGCCTGCAGACCCAATATTCCTCTGCCTCTTATCTGAGAATCTTTGTCAAGGAAGCATATTCCTAGAGGGTGACTGAACCAGGCTTTGAAGCCATACATCTGCAGTGTTTCCTTGCAAATCAATAGCTGGAGTAGAAACAGGAACTAGGATGTAGCATGATGTGCGTAGCTGTGTGTTAAGACAAATAAACAGCCTTTCCTCAGTTTTCTAATGGGAAGTGCTTTGAAAACCTAAAGAGAATTGGGCACCAAAAGACAGGCTGCTCTTCTCTGGTGAAAGAAGGGGCACCATTTCAAAGAATGGTGAGACATAAGGTCCCCTTGATTCTCAAGTAGGCATGTCCTTATGTAGCAAGTGGATTTAGTCAGCTTTCTGTGTACTGCAACAGCTATGCTGGATCCTAATTTGAGGCACACATATTCCTCTGCACGCTTGGACTCAACCAGAAGCACAAGGGCCCCAAAAATTAGGCACTTGTAATGGTGGCTGGATTTGAAAATGTAGATCTTATTCCCCAGACTCACAAGCCATGCCTTGGTGACTCATAAAGATAGTTTTGATCCACATTATTGACGTAAATCAAGGATAATCTTGCTGGAATCACTCCAGGATATAATTGTTTCTGAGATAATTAACATTTCCTTCTATGCGCATAAATGATCCTGCTAGCTCTTGAGTTTGAGGGAGAATTGAACAACATTGATTTGAAAATAAATAGGGAATTACAAAATTTAAAACATCTTCGCTAACCTGCAGCTAGGGAAATAAGGCAGTATTTAAAGAATTAAGTTTACACAGATGTGAAGTAACAGTCTTTAATGGGTATCTTAGAAACTAGGAAACAAAACCACCACTACTGCAAAGAACAACAAAAGGGAAGAAAACTTGTGGAGATTAAAGATCCCACTAAAGTAAAACATAGTTGTTATTGTATTTTTTTATTTTCTGAGAAAAAAACAGATGATAACGGATGCAGAGCTAGCTTGTGATCACGCTCATTACTACCTTGTTATCAAAGCAAGAACCAGATGGCATGACCTAGCAAGGGTAAGAAGAATGTTTTCTTTATATAAATAAGCAACACTAATAGTTTTCAGAACATTATGCAATGTTGATCTTCAGATTCTATAAATATTCAAAGAAACCCTTGCAAAATAGCTCATTAATGATAAAAACTTAGTATGTGATTAAAAAAAATCAAGTTTGAATAATATTCAAGTTTTGTAATGATTATATTGTAGATGTGTATTTCCAAAACTTTCTTCATATTTTACTATTGTTGGGTTTATTTAATGTTTGTATTGTAAAAATAGTAATAATGGGCTTCATCTAAGGCCAATTTGACTATGCGCTGTACACACACACCTACTCTTAAGCTGACACCCAGTGTTGCCCAGTACTGTGAATCACTGACTGCAATGCTTACACCATCCAAAAAGACTCTCACTAAACTGTCCTATAAAAATTATATCCAGCTTTTTCTTCTTCAACTTGTTGAATAGTTGCAATATTTGGACAAAAGAGTAGCACAAGGGAAAAGGAATATAATTTTCATTAAACGTTTGTGTAAATCTTTGAGTCATAGAATCCTATAGTGGGGATGTTGTTTTTATAGAATCACAGGATCATGGAATCATTTTGATTGGAAGGGACCTTAAAGATCATCACCATGCCCTGCCACTGGCAGGGACATCTATTAGACCAGGTTGCTCAAAGTCTTGAACACTGCCAGATATAGGGCAGCCACAACTGCTTTGGGCAACCTGCTCCAGTGCCTCACCACCCTCACAGTAAGGAATGTCTTCCTAATATCTAATCTAAACGTCCCCTCTGTCAGCTTAAATCCATTCCCCTTTGTCTTATCACTACATGCCCTTGTAAAAAGTCCTTCTCCAGATTTCTTGTAGGCCCCTTTTGGATACTGAAAAACTGGTATAAGGTAGGCCTGGTAGTCTCAGTTTGCAAGATGAGCAGTAAGAAAAACAATAAACCCAGCCAACCAGCTAAAAACTAAAGCAAATTCAATTCATGTTAGGTATAGAACAAGCTGAGGAAAAAATTTGAAGGTCTGCTATTTAGCAGTGTCTTCATCCTCCACTGGCATGCTTCAGCAGTGAGGATACCCACAGCTGCGTGCAAGCTCCTCATGATCATATCCCCTGTGTTTGTCATCAGTAAGAAACTTTGTGTGGCAAGTACATCACCTAAACACCTGTGATGACAATCCCAATTCAAGCTTTTGTGAATTGCACATCCATAGTGGAAAGCAGGATACAGTAAAAATCAAATGAAAACACATTAAAAGATTAAACTCAGACATGCATGACTTTCCATATCTTTCTCAATTCCCATTATTCATTAAGCTTATAGAGAGATCAAACATTTTGTCAAACTTGTTGGTTCTTATTAGTGATGATTTCTTTTTCATTCTAGACTTTCCAGGAATTTGACAGTGAAGGAAATGACATTATACAGCCAAGGGACTTGAAGAAAGTCGTGTTCAGATTTGGCATTCCAATCACCCGGAAGAATTTAAGCAGCTTTGGGCAAGGTATGACAACTCTAAATTATTAGCTCTTGCAATAATGCATCTTTTATAGGATTACAGAGCCTTCGGTAGTACAGCGAATGACAATAGATTACACTGCATGAGAAATCTTTTGTTATGATTCTGACCTCAGATCATGACACTGTTACAGGAAGCTATGTTTTAACATACTAAGCTCAAGGATACAGTTACATCCATCAGTTTCCAATTAATTCAAACCTAGGTCTTTCTCTGTGCTTCAGTGTTACTGATCCTTTTAATTCAACACACATTTTATTCTTGGATGGCACTTTATGTCACTGGTTAAATTAACTCATTTTTCATCAATTTTGCTTATACACAAAACTGCTTACCTGAGTTTGTGATGGAGGAAAGTCCATTCCAGGTGTCTTGGGTCAGTTTGGAAATGCAGACAAAGCTTCCATCAAGGAGGTGGGGACAGTCCACATTGCATACCTGTCTGAGGGCAGTGCTCCTAGCCTCTCATCCTCAGATCACTAACTTTGCTTCCAATATTTTCAACATAAATAGAAATGATTCAGTCAAAAGAAAGAAACTACATACCAAAATACATAACAAAAGAAAGGAAATTTCATGCTGTGTAAAGATGGCAAGTAATATCATGAAATATTTTTATAGACGAGTAATTTTTTGTGAAGTGAGGGAAGATACTTGCCTGCCTACAACAGAGGGGCTGTGCTGTAAACTGTGTGTGAAATGGCATAGATGTCAGCTGTATGAGACATTATATAAAAAGCTACCTTCATTATAGGTCTGTTTAAAAAAATAATCACTCTCTCCAACATACAGAACCTGAGTGTACTTCATTGGGGTTTCAAACTGCATTAACTATGTAGATATTTTAGCATAGATTTATCTCTGAATTATTTTCTACCCCATTAGATTTTACTTTTTTTTTTTTTCTTATTCCTTATGGATGCCATGGTACATTGAAAAGTATCCCTTTTATGCAGTTTTCTGCTGCACAACTTCACTCTCATCAGCCACTCCTTTTATAGAACAGCTAAAATCTCTTAGGTGCCTGATATGTCTGTAACTTGAATAAAGGAATTAGAGTGAAGCTGCGTCTAAATTAGGCATTACCATGCATCAGAGCACTAGTGGGGGAGAAACTGCAATGTAAAGAGCTTATGAAAGAGTTTATACCCAAGAAAATATGAAAAGTGCTTATGAACCTAAACCTATGTTTCTGAAGTATGATTACAATTTTGAGTGTCTCAGACTTGTGTGACCAGTTTGAGACACTCGAGACTGTATTTTTAGGAGCCCAGTTCTCTGTATCCCAAGCCAGACACTGAAAGGCAGCAGTACTTGTAGCTGGAGAATAGTCCTGACAATTTGGTCCTCCGGGTAGTATTTTCAGAATCGACTCTGTGACTCCAATGCATATGCTCTATCTTCCGAGTCTCATATAAAGAGACATACTCACTGACATACTCATTCTCAGTGTAGTATGGCGCCTCCATAAGGAAAGGAAGACAGTGAGATTTAAGCTGTTAAGTCACTTAAGGACATCTGTAATGCTTCTCTGTGAGGAACACATGAATATTTAAAAGGAGCATTTTTTTCTTTCAAGGTGTGACACAGATGCAAAAGGATGTGTTACCAAGAATTTTTGCAGAAGCTGGGGGTAGAGTTTGCACCCAGTAACACAGTGCTCAGCAGACAACACAGCAGACATCCATGGACATTTACAAGCCCAGTATAACAATCAATGGAAGAAGCAGTCAAAGCAGAAACAACAAACTAGAGTTCTGTAGGTAAAATAAATTAAAAAGCAGATCAAGTAAGTTATTTATGAGCTTGGCAAATAACTTTCTATGTTTGTGTTCAGTTTGCTAAGATGACAGAAGATTACTATGCTACAACTGTAATTAAAACCAAGAAAGACTCTGAAAAGCAATTTCAGAAGGTACTGGACCAAGCTTATTTATGGTGTAACTCTCTTGATTTGGGACAGGTAGACCTAGCTCAGTGTGTACTGTGAGACTTTTTCACAGATATTCTCCATGGCTCATATGACTTATTTTACAGACTTTATGACAGCATCTATACTGACAAATCAGAACATCCAGAGACATCCCCAGATTCAGTCTTCTATGCTGCTAGACTGCCAAAACAGTCATGTCATGCTTTGCCCTGTGTCAGCTCATGTTTTCTCTAATCACTCCGAGCACAGTTTGGGAGCAAGAACCCTTCAAGGACTGCTCTTGATAGGCTGTTTGCAGGCAGCTGCTCTCTTTCAGCAGCTAGGAAGGTTCACAAGCAGAGATGTGCTAGCTGGCCTCTGTGCCCAGAGCAATCCCTGGCCTGTTTCTTGATATTATCTCAGCTTGTGGTTCCAGATCTAACACTGCTTTCAGCTCAGATTGAGGGAGAAGAGCAAAAGGAGTTTTGTCACCTGCAGGTCTCTTCTCAGACTGCTCCAGGCAATGTAGACTTAGACCTACCTAATTACAGGGGCTTTTCTTGCAGCTGGGCTGCGTGGGGGTGCAGGACACCTTGGTCCTGTATCCTACCCTGTCACTAGGATGAAGGCTAAGTAGCAACCACAGTTGGTTTCACATCCCTCTAGCAGCTAGTTAGATTGTTAGTAAATGGCTTTGTAGATGCAGCAAAAACAAGCTTTAACAAGGATGGACCCTAGCACATGACAGAAATTATCATCTTTTCTCCAAGCAAGAGTGCTCTCTGCCTCAAACAAAACCAACACTCACCGAATTAATAGGTTGCTGCTTCTGAGAAAAGTATTTGGCAAACATGACAAAATTGTGTCCCACTCAGAGGGAAGTCTACTGATCCACACTTGCCCTTGTGAGTCAGCAGTGATTCGCCTGCTGCTGCCATAGGATTCCTGTACCTGTCAGCAGACTGAAGCAGCAGGAGAATCCTCTGCCCCAGTGCAGCGCTGTTAAAAGTATTTTTCCAGGTTATGGAAACATACCGCCTGGATACTTTTGTTTTCTGCTTGTGCTTTCGCTCTTCTCCTGTACAGTTTATTTATTTATTTGTTTGTTTGTTTGCTTGCTTGTTTGTTCATTGAGGAATATAAACCCTAAGGAGCAAAAAACATGTACAAATGTACTCCCAAGAGCACAGATTTGCTTTCTTTTGTGCCTGGGAAGTGTCTGGAAGCTGTAGGAGCTAATAAATTATTATTGATAAAAACTGTAATTCCCCATGACATTGTTGGTAAAGGTGATACACTCATAAACAAAGAGCAGCCTTGTCTTGCAGATAAAGAGGCAGCTTGGGAAATCAGTAGACAAAAAGAAAACCCTCACAAAACACAGGGAGCAGCCTGTGAGCTACAGCTTTTGCTTTTTTACCCTGCTTTTTTAAATTCTGGCTTTCGGTATCACAAATAGGCTGAAGGAATCAAGAGCAAGACTGTCTTTTCTGCATCACAACTCTCCCACCTGCACTGCCTCTCTCTGGCATAAAAATGCACCTAGGACACCCACAGGTATCAATGAGCTTTCCACAACAGAAATGTTTAGGTAGCTGCTGTGTTGTAAGTATTGCTTATGCTGTGTTGTAAGTATTGCTTATTCCTATATTTGTAACTGCCTGATGTGAAACTTAGGCCTTAACTATCTCATACTGGGGTCTTCTGCTCCATTTGTTGTATCAGCCAGTTGTCTCTAGACTTATACTTGGATGAAGAGCTCTTTTGCTCAGGAACCTTCTATTTCTTTCCTAGAAACTTTCTTTTTTAGTGCAATGCCGAGTGCAAGGCAATGCTATAAATAGGAAGCAGCTCTGAAAGTTGGGAAGATGCTGTGCTGCAAGCAGAAATTATGCGGTGTGGCTCAAAGATGCAAATACTCATCCTGAAGCAGCTGGAGAGTAAACAAATGGGGAAGACATGCTGGGTAAAAATAAAATAGTCATGATATGGCATGCTGGCAAGGTCCACATCCTTTAGAATTATTTATTTTTGAGGACCTATCATAGCAACCACTGTCTATAGAACCGTGTATATGACACCTATACACACAAATACATACGTGCAAGCGCACAGCAATTGCTTAAGCATAATTTGGAGGAAATCAGAAATTATCAGACTAAGTTGAGTATAACAATTCAGTTACTGATAGCGGCCAGAACCAAATGTTTATAGTAGAGGTGGAGCAGCCTTCTAATAGGAATAACGTGGACTATTATATCCCCTGCACTGGGGCTGTCTCATCCTGGGCAATGACAGCATTTGGCTTAAGTGTGCAGTCAGGACTTATATCCTTTTTAAAAATTATGTTCTAATTATTTGCGAGATTCTGCTTTTCTTGATTAACATATAGGACATCCAGTTCTGTTCTTAATCTAATGAAATTTCTGGCATCTGCAGCTTCACCTGGGAACGAGTTCACAGCAATAGCTCGTGGTCTGCAAAACTATGTCTTGTTATCGATTATTGCCACCTCTCAGTTCTGCTGAATGTTCTGGTTTTGCCTCCCACACTTCCTCACCCACCTCCTGGCTGGTGGGAGCAGTCCTATGGTAGCAGCTCCTGTCTGATTTTCTCTCTTGGAAAGCTGGAAGTGCAAGAGGAGTTGAATCCAGGCCTCGTAACTCCTCAGATTTCATAGGAGGCTCTGGAAAGACAGAAATGACTCTTAAGCCATAGTCATTGTCCGCAATGTGGCTGTGAAGGCAGACATCCAGTCGGCTGTCAGCCTTCCGCTCCAGGACCACATCAGGACAGCTGAGATACAGGAAGCACATGTGTGCACCATGCCCTCCTACTGTAAAGGTCAGTGTAAGGAGAGCTTCTCTTGGTCAGGAAAATGGACGCAGTGGCTGTAGAATCTAAGCATGGTGATCCACCTGGGTCTCGGCCTGCATTTCATTCTCAATGAGCTGGAAACCTGACTCCTTTCACCTGTCAAATTTGGAGTGAGAGGAGGTATTCACCTGAGGTGTGAATTTGCTGGTTATAAGATCCACGTCAGCAGCTCTAGCAGCAGCATACACTCTCCCTTCTGTGATCTTGCTTAAACCTTATTTACACAGTGGCTGCATCCAGCCTGTATCCTTTCTTCTGGCTTTCTGCAAGTGCTGTGAATGTCACCCTAAAAGCTTTGGAGCAGTTTCAGCGGCCTGTGATTGCACACTGTGAGGCAGAAGAAAGCTCCAGACATCTTACAATTCAAAACATACTGCTGTGCACTTCCTTTTGCTTTTGTTGTAACTCACAGGAACAAATTGCCCAAATTAGAAACAGACAGTGAACAGTGGCTCTCCAGCTCTTCAAGAAAAATACAAAACATTTGCAAGAAAATGGTTGGGTTTTTTTGGCATTGTAGCTTGATCTATGGTTTTAATCCTCATTTTCTCCTTGCACATATTTACTGCTGTGTGTGGAATAATTACTGCTTTGAAATGTTTTATCAGTCCAAAAATGTTGAATGCCTCAGTTTTCAAAATATATGAATTTCAAAACCTGTTATTTTACTTAAGACTTTCTTTGGGATGATTTAAACAAAATATGATAACAGTGATGAAGAGTGACACTAAAGGTAATACACAGTTGAAAAAGGTTCCCAAATTTTTCTGCTGTGAGTATACAGTGTGGACCACATCACACCTTCAAGGCACATCCTTGCAAGATGGAAGGAGCAGTGCTCAACAGTCTTCTGGGACTGGAGGATATTGGTCTCTCACTGAAATCACAAAACTGCCTTTAGTGTGTTCAGCAAGTTTTGGCTTTTTTTGGCTGCTGGATCCTGCTTCCTAGGTGTGACTCTTAGTCTCTTGCTGGGCCTCAGCAGCCATCTTCCTCCACTGTTGCTGCTGTAAAGCCATGATTTTTAAACTGTGGCATATTTCAGTAACTCAAAATAAGAGAAAAACCTCTGTCAGGAGATTCTAGATTTGTGTCTCTGCTGGAAAGTCTGTAGGCTTCTGAATATAATGAAAGTTAAAACTCAGAGATGTAATTAGCAGATGTTGGATCTCTAGGGTCTCATATCTAAGAGGAGGTTGAATGAGTCTAAGCTAGTTAGTCAGTAATTAGATACATAGAGATTGAAGACAGTAAAGACAGCTTCAGTGCAATGCAAGTGCTCTCTGACTGATGCGCACCCTCTGCAGAATACTTCTATGCTCTTTCCAATATAAACCTTGCTGTAAGTGTAAACCAAGTACCACATGGTAACAGGAGAATAATGTGAAAAAAGGAAGGAATTAACTAGAAAAAAAAAAGATATTTGAAAGTAAGAGAAAAGGTGATAGCACTTTAGGGGTTTTCAGAGACTCTAAAACACACTGGCAATATTGCAGTTTCCCTGAAAAGATTCACATCGTGCTTCGAAACCTATATAGAGTGGCCAGATTAATCATAAGAAAGCTCACAACTGTTTTCTGGAATATTACAGGAGTAGGAGCTATCAAAGTTTTTAATGGGATGAAACCAAGCCAGGGTGAGAGGGCAACCCATGCAGCTACAAAAAGTTAGTTGAAGGAGTATTGCACTCCTAAGGAACCTTGAACTTTTGAAAGGTTTCATATGAGAATGCAGAAGGAAGAATCCTTTGAAGAATTTCTAGATGATCTTAAAATAATGGATCAGTCAAGTACGTATGCATTTTCAGAGATTCCATTTTAAGGGATCAGATAAGACATGCAGACATGGTTAGGATATGGTTTAGTGATGGACTTGGCAGGTCAGGTTTATGGTTGGATTCAGTGATCCCAAAGGTCTTTTCCAACATAGACAATTCTATTATTCTATAATTCTATGATCAAAGATCCAAAGATACAGATTACAGTTTAGCCAAGCTAGGACAAAACTGGTGCTCAGTCAGTGTTACCTCCAAACACACTGTAAAAATTTTGTTTTAGGAATATCTACGTATGAAAAAAGACTGCTGAAACTGGAGGCATCTTCTGAGAATTTAATTCCTACTAAAGGATTGTATGGACTTAAATTGAAAAGTGAAGATAAATACTGCAATTTAAGCAGAAAGAGCTAATATTTATTCTAAAATATGCTGAGCCCTGGACTTGGCTAAAGCAGTGAGTCTGACAAAAGAACATTCAGGAGATCAGTACCCAGTAGTGTCAGAGATAAAGTAGCCACAGAATATAGAGCTACATTTTCACAGCCATGTGTGCTACTAGAAACATTCCACTGATTTTGAGAGAGAAGCTCATAAGGGAGCTAGATTATGTAGGAGTAATGGTGGGAAGTTTAAAAATGGAAGAGCCATTTAGCAACAGCAAGATGAAAAGACGAGTCACTCATATTGTTCTGACATCCAGTGTGGCTAAATGTATGTTTCATACAGGCACTGTCTTTTAAAGGATATTTTCAGGCAAAACGACTGCATATGTTTTTACAAATATGACTATTTTTTAACAAAAATTTTGAATTCAAGTCCTTCTGCTGTATCCAGCCAAACTTCCTTTCATGAAGGAAGTTAAGAACAAGCATTTTTAGACCACTGTACAGGAGATTCTGCCTTCAAAGACTTTATGTAGGCTTAAAGCCCATTCTTGAGTTTTCACAGTAAAGTGTAGGAAAAGCCATTCACTTGAAGTAACTGTGTCTGTTTGAACAGATACTGAAGATATCAAGCAGAGAGAAAACCAGTAGGGAATCTGGAAACAAGTATCCAAGAGGGCCTGGGAAACAGGATTAGACAGAAATGCAAATGTAAGGGGAGAAAATTAACATAAAAGATCAACTGCCAACAAGATAAACCACAGTCATTACAAATATGCCATCCATGAAGATAGCAAGAGTGTCCAGAGGCCTGTTAGTATGTAAATACTGTATGAGAGGTCATACCACATGGGCAATCTGTACAAGTCGCTTTTGAGTTGATACACAAAATGGACATACTGGGCAGTAAACCGGAAAAAGAATTCCCAAATTAAAGGCACTAATAAAGATTGACCTTAAGTATATTGGCACTAGAAGATAAAGTCTTCAAAAGATGACTTATAGGCAGTATTATTTAAAAAAATCATCAATGGAAATGTGGCCTGTGTTTCCAGGGCACTTGTAAACACCATGACTAGAGGCATAAACCAAAAGAGCAGAGCTCTACCTCTGCACTCAATTGTAAGAAATATCACGTATTTGTTTATTGATCTGTTATGGTCAGAGATAAGAGGAACCACTTTGTAGGCATAATTACAGCCAGCTTCTAGAACATAAAAAAAGTGTGACTTTTAGTGGGTTTTTTTAGGTAAAACCATTCAATTTGACAGTACCATTGAAGAAATAATTACTAATCAAAAACAATTAATCAAAACCATACTTTCTAGAACATTCAATGAGTCTTCTCTTGAAAACAACACAGAGAATGACATAACACCTGGAAATACAATTATAAAAAAGTATTATCCTATTTTAGAAGAAAGTGGTGAAAGAAAGGTTTGTAAGACTGTACAGAAGATGACACAGTGCAGAAAGTCATGAAGGTTACCGCCTGTGGGTAGCAAAGGCATTGCATACCAAGCCTGTATATAACAATCAGATCAGTGTCTTCTGTGTTTAGCAGAACACACTTCAAAGGCAAGAGCATAGTAGTGTCAATGTGTTAAGACCTGACAAGCTTCACAGAGAACAGGACACTCACAAATCTGTTGAAAAATGCGAAAGAAAAGACCATATGTTGATTCACCTGAACCTGTTGTAAGTATCTGACCAGGGCATAAGCCCGATATTGTATTTGGATTTAATTTAACTTCAGAACTTGTTATGGCATACATTAATGCTCTGTTTGTTTGGATATTGAGTCCCAGAATTTTTGTCTAGCAAACGGTGCCCTGTTCAGCAGTTCAGACATGAAATGCTTTGTAAGGAATGGAGGATATCCTGACATTATGAATACAATGGTGAGCTGAGTTAAAACTGTTAAAAGGCAGTTCAAGCAATCTGTGAAGCTGAGAAGTGATCCATACTGTCAGTGAACTTGAAAGAAATATCCTTGAAAAATGGTTTATTTCCAGCTGAAACTTGCTTAAGCAGAGATTCTGGTATTCCCAATTTAGTCCATAACAGTATAATAGGTCTGAAGCATATAATAAATTGCTAAGAACCCTCTGAAGTCATATCATAATTCAGATATTTTAATGTAGGTGATGATGTTTGCATACACAGTGGTGTTTCCTGGACCCTGAGGGCTGTGGGGAAATTACTCTTTTTTCATATGAAGTACAAACTCCAAAAAGACAGATTCTTAGGAGAAACACTGACATGGAAAATGTATTGTTCTTGTAAAGGCTATACTGAACTTCAAGCTTCTTGAAAACAAATGGAAAACCAATGATTCTGCAATGCCCTGAGAGGAAAGACAGCATCAATAACTGGAGCTGAGAACAGACACCTCTGAGGAGATCTGTGAGAGTTTGTAAAGCTCTGAAAAGACTGAGTATTGCTAAAAGGCATATGAAATTTATCCTGTCCTGTGTTGGTCTTATAACAACTAATTGCACATATTCATGCAATGGGAAAAATGTAAGGCTCAGATACTGACTGACTGATAGCAGCTTAACAAGGAGTGAACTGGTCTGAGCTGTGAGGTCCAGAGACAGGCTTGATGAGAGGCTGAGGCAATGAATCATGCCTGACTATGCGAGTTACACTGTTGAACTGTGCTATCACTGTAATAAGCCTTGTATACTACAAATGCTGACTCTCTAAAGAACCCAGCCTCCACACTCTGAACCCTAGAGCTGTCAGAAAGAGCAATCCCAAAGCAAATGGAGTGTGGCTGTAGGTATTAACCCAGATCCAAACTTGTTATTTTTACCATAAGGGTAGCATCTTGTAAGTGATGAATATATGTAGATAATTTATGTACACTTGGTACTCTACATAAGACATAATTCACAACTATTCTCATTTACATTAATCTTAGGCCCCTTTGCTAGTTGAAGACATGCAGTAATGAGAGATGTTTGTGCCTGCTTTGCCTTCTTGAACCACAACATGGAGAAGCTTGGTGGAATCAAGTGGCAAAGAGGTATATTGCTTGGGTTTCTAAGGTTTGATCAAGAGATCCCTGATGTCAGTGAAATATAAGTGACAAAATAAAGTGGGAAGAAGACTCAAGACTTTTGTACTTAGTTGTAGGCCAGGGCTAAACCACACCAGGCCTAAATTCAGTAACATGGAAGGTGCTGATCCGAAGTCCACATGAGTCCACAGAAGCTCTGCCCCTCTTCCCTGAGGCAGGGATCAGCCCTGTGCTAGTTCAGGTTTCGGTCAGATCTGCTTTTGTTGAAATAGTTGGTTTTGCTATATCAAAGTTTCAGGAGCCTCAAATTGCAGGAAGTATGCAGCTGAACCTTTACCATTTTAATGGCTGTATTAAACATTTTGTCACTCTGCTCAGGCCAGACTTTAAAAGAGAGAGCAATGGGTTGCACCTGCAGTTCTGAGCAGGGAGAGTAAGCAGTTAATCTCCCAAGAAGCATTTTTTTATAACAGGCGGCTTGGGCCATGCAATTCTATGCGCAAATTAAATGGGAGGGGGAGGGAGTTGGGTTTGAGGTCTATTTGTGAACCATTTGGCAGTCTTTGAATAAATTACACGAACTTACCACACACAAATAAGCTCAAACTCTTCCTCTGCCCCTCCACCCCTATTTTGTATATTTGTTTATATCCTTTCTATCTGATTTAACAAAGAAGCTAAAATAAACATCTGCTCTCTTTCAGGGATAAATTTAGGATTACTTCCAAGATTTCAAGGCAGCCTTTCATATAGTAGATAATAATAGAGATGGCTATGGCCCACTATGTGACCTGCACAGGACACTACAAAAATTCAACTATTACCTTGATCACAATCAGTTCAACAGTATTCTAAACAGGTTTGTATGAGTATCTCCTAAGCACCAATTTGGTCACACCCAGCAAAGCCTTAGCAGAGCTAAGCTTCTATTTAATGTTAAGCATATAAGAAGCTCTATTAAAACCAATGGAGCTATCCATTTGTGTGAAACTGCACAGGCATGGAAAACCTTGATTAATTCTGCAGGTAACAGGAGTGAAATGGCTTCTTACATAAGAAGCATGCTTTGAGTACTTGCATTTGTTTGTTAGTTTCTTCTATTTATTTAATTTCAATATAGAGGAACAAGTGTGTGAAACATATACTATTCAAAACAGAATCAGAATTAATTCAGGTTATAAAATAGCAGTAATCAAATAATCCAATGCTGCTGCTGTGCAAGACTATGCTTTTAATTTTCTGTGTTAATATGAGTAAGAAGAAAAATCTTTTGTAAAGGCTGAAGAACAAAAAGGACCTGCTCCCACATTAGGTACTGTGATTCTTTGCACCAAATAGTCCCCCAAAGGTTACATGCCTGTGGCAGCACTGGGTTTTGTTCTCCAGAGCCTACCAGACCAGACTCTTTTTTTTGAAATAAAATTAACAAAGTCTTTTCACAGTTCACCTTTAATTGGGTGATCAACTTTTTATGAATTGAAACCTTAATAAGAATCTGCTGCTTGTTTCTTTCTCAAAGACCTCTTGATGATAAACACCTCCATTCATTGTAATTTTGTGCAGATTATTCCTTTCTTGATCCAAAATAGTCTTTTTCTAAATAATGCAGAGTAGATTAGCATATGCATTTAGTTTTATTACTAAAATTTTAATGCCCACTTGGCAATTTATTTCTCTGCTGAAATGGTGTTGATTATTTCCTTTTCCACACAGTCTCCAATATTGGAGCCAGCTTGACACGGGTAGTATGTGGGAGTGCTGTGCAGCTGCAAGATGCAAAATCAGGGCTCTTGAATATTTTTTTTCTTACTAGCAGATATGGGGTCTATAGTTAATTTATTTTCCAGCCTGTTTTATAAAGCTTCTCCTTTGTTTTACTGGCTCTCCCCATTAATTAGGCATTCTTGTAACTGGATATGCTGGTGATTGGTAGCTGAGGCATTGGTCCCCAGTGATTTACTATGGAAACAGATGATAAAAGTATGTTACAGTAACTCAGTTTTAAACAAGGAAATCAGGGTTGTGTAGTGGGGCCATCTCCTCTGTCAAGTCTTGGGTTACTAGGACTTGCCTTGACCGTAATTCCAATAAAAAGCTGAATGCAAGATTAAAAATGTCCAGCCTTTCCCCTGCAGCATAGGAATTGTTTACCTAACACGTGTGCAAACAATCTACAGCTCTTGCCATTGACTATGAAATTATTAAAGTCTATTAGAAATCTCTACATACATGGTAACTCTAAAGTCAATCTGGAATAGTTCCACAGGAGTCAATGGTTCTGTATCAAAACCAATGTATATTGTAGTCTGGAGACACGCTATCACTCAGCAATAAGAAATTCCCCAGACTGACTGCACTAGCTTTATGCTGGCTTTACAAGCAAGAGCAGGGAAAGACCCTGCTATTGAACACCTTGTGGTGATGAACTCTACAGGCTCATTAGACAGACTTGAAGTTCTTTTTTTAAAATATACCAGATATCTTTTCATTAAGTGGTCTCAAGTCACAGGACATTGGAGGAAAGTAGTTTTTCGTATAATGTTTAATGCTATTAATCTTTTAGTGTTTCGATCCTAAATAACTTTTATAATGGTCATATTTTCTGTATATGTGAAACTTGCCTTAATCCTAGTCTTTTTATAGTAAAACATCTTTGAATTAAAATAATTCAGTTTGGTAAAAAAGTCCTTTGCAAAAACAATTTCCCAAATCATATGCAAGAGCTCATCTTTCCCCATGCTGATATTTGATGCAAAAATACATTCACTGGTTTTACCTGGAGCTATCCATAGTCAGCTCTGTAGCCCCCTGAATTTCCAATGTGATAGAACATGAAATCCCCCAGCATCTGTGATCCAGCAGATGTTTCAGCTGACAGGAAGAAATTCAGCAAGTGGTGAGTGCAGTCTGCAGTGCCCATATACTGGGCTCCCAGTTACAGCCTGACCACGAGCCATTGGAGGAGAAACCCTCCCAGGACACTGCATGCCGCAAGTCAATGGTGGCAGCAGCTGCTGGGCCAGATGTAGCAGCCCCTTATGCTGCTTAGTGGATGAGTGAATGCCCCAGAGATTGAGGCTGAGTACTGCAAGAACATGTAAAATAATCCTCTATGGGCCTGACAAGTTGTGCAAAGTGCAGTTTGAGAAGGAAGGTAAGGCCTTCTATCACAAACGTAAGGAGAAGCATTGAATTGAGCCTGGTTTGGTTTCCTTCCATGTGGTACAGAAACTGTGAGTGAGCATAGTCCTGTGCTGGCCCATCCCTGAAACGTGCCATGGAGTGGTACTGGATGTCTTAGACTGTGTCTGGTAACAGCTTACCAGACAGGGTATGTGGTTCTGCTTCTTTCTGTCCAAATTGTAACACTCACAATGTATTGGGAGGCTTAGGTAGCACTTCAGCATCTGTGACTCAAAGTATTTTTGTAAAGTCAATTCCCAGAAAGTCAAGGGAAAATACCAGGACTTGGCACAATAAACATCTACTCCTCAACAGAGTCTACTAGGCTGTGTTTACACTGTGACATGAAAAGGAGATTCAAGGGCAAGGTTGGGAGCCTGCCATGTCCTCTAGCCATATTTGGGATGGTAAGCTCCTCAGCAGATTGTGATCAAAGAACTGTGCTGTGTTTAAAAACCACAAAGTTAATGCTGATGGACTGGAAGGTTGTGCACTTGGGCCCAGCTAAACTAGGGCTCCTCTCGGGCATCTGGAGATTGCCCTGGAACTGCATATGAGAGTATGGTTGCATTTAAATGACAGGATTGTTATCTTAGACCTGAGAAAGAACTTGGGTTGTAACTAACAGGATTTATACACTGAGAGCACAAGCATATCCTGAAGTGCAGCTGCAGTACAAATAATACTTCATAATAATTAATAAGCACAGAGAACAGTGAGGTAAATATTCAGAATTGTTGGTACCTCATTCTGTGTTCTTCCTTTAGCTTAGGAATCAGGATTCATGTCAGCAAGCTCTCTTATTTTGATTTCCTAAGCGCAATTGATGATGGTAGAGCACCTAAATACCAACAGAGACAAAAAGCAGGATACGCCACCTGCAAGTTTTGCAGGGCTCAGCTTAGAACAGACCCTAATTAAGATAAAAGAAATAGTTGCATCATCTCATGATTTGCTGTACAAGGGAAGTTTCATGCGGTCACCACATCTTATTTAATGTCTATTTTTTTCCTTCCTGGCTGGGGACTAACAAAGACTTCAAAACTTTTCTGCTATTAATTGAGAGCTAGCAGCAACCTCAGCCTATGTAGAAATAGCATCTTCTGACAACTGCAAACTTCTTGATTGTATTCTAGTAGCTCCACAAAACAGGCATAAGAAATCAAGCCTAGAGTTTTTGTGAAGGTAAGGATTGGAAATGAAAAAGTGAATAGCACATTATCAGGACCTTTATCTGTTCCCCAAACCTCTTTTCCTATTTCAGTTGCCTGTAAATTGTGTTCCAAGCATGTAAATTATCACATGTCTTTCAAACAGCTCTGTTAAGTTTCCTAAGCTGAGTCTTATTATAAGTAGATATAATGTGCTACTGCAGACAGGCATTATGTTTTTATCACACAAAAGGATCATGTAGCAACTGAAGGTAAAGACAAATGATCAGATGTGAGTGCATTATAGCGCTTGCAGAAGTTAACACCTGTCAGCTGGGGCTCTGTAGCTATCTGCATTTATGCTCTGGGCCACTTCTGATTCTGACACAGACAGATAAGGTGAATTAGCTGTCAAGCAGCAAGTTTCCTGGCTTTCCCACCTGTAAAATGAGAGCAATAAAAATAACCACTTCTCTGCAGAATTTTGAAAGCCCTGAATGAAAAAATGCTGTATATTAAGTAATCATAGACTGTTGTGTTGAAGACTACTGAAATGCAGCAGCCTCTAGAGTAAATAATTCTTGATGCCACGGCAAGATTGTTTTCAAGCATAGGAAAGAATAATCAAAAATACCTTGAAGGAAACATTGCTATTGCAAAGAGCTGTAGAGCAATCTCATGTGCACTTGCAGTTTCAGGTCCAGTTTAAGCTTATGGATTTAGAGGCAGGCTTATGCCTGCAAAGGTGGTCTTACTACGCCTGTATCCCCAACAATGTGGTCTTCCTGTCTGCCTTGTGTCAAAACCAGTGCTTGCCTTCCTGCCCAATGACCTGGGTCAGGGAACTTCAGTGTGGCAAAAGCCTGATCGGTTGTGTGTGGCCATAGGGGAGCTGCTGCCTGCACAAGGGAGGGGAAGAGAAAAGTGGCTGGTGGTAGAAATTCCCTGTCATCAGTGGCTGCATTTCCAGAATCTCAATCTGTGGTCTCTGTCCTGCAGTTAAAGGTAACACAGGATTCCAGCAAAGACATCACTAGTGATGTCACTCATACAAAGACCCCCACAAAAAGTAGTACCATGGGAGATGCTCGTCTTTTACAGAAATATTTTTTTCACACTATTTGGAGATGTTGGTGGTGTTTGTAAATTTGCTGGGGCCACATTCCTGGTTTGGCCAGATAAACTCTTGAA
>JAOEHX010035432.1:0-14748 GCA_025448015.1 Bolborhynchus lineola
GAAGAAATTCTTTACTGTGCAGGTGGTGAGGCACTGGAATGGGTTGCCCAGGGAAGTTGTGAATGCTCCATCGCTGGGGGTGTTCAAGGCCAGGCTGGACATAGCCTTGGGTGGCATGGTTAAGTGGGAAGTATCCCTGTCCACGGCAGGGTTATTGGAACTAGATGGTCTTAAGGTCCTTTCTAACCCCAACTATTATATGATTCTATGACAGGTATTTGAAATTTCTAAAGTAAAGTTTGGACAGTAGTTACATACAATGTACCAACAGAATCCTGAGATACATGTGCAAATTTGTAATTATGAACACTTCATAGTACTTTTTTTTCATGGTTAGTCATGCCCATTTCATATGACCTTTCTCCTCTCAAATTCCATTTTTGTGGCATCACTGTTAGTGTAAATCTGAGTATATGAAATTTACATCTCTGGACTTTCAATTGCTTCACTAGGGCCAAAATTCTGCCCCTCACTTTATTACAAAGAGTGTTAATAAGGCCAGAATGTTTAGGCTTCAAAAAGACTGAACAGAAATTTTATCTCAAAAAAAAATTAAAGTGACTATATGGTGGTCTTTAAGTTTAGTATGCCTTTAAGTGTGGATTTGGGTAAATTGTGAGAAATAAAACTTCTAAATAACAAAATATTGACATAACTTTATTTGCCAGGCATGTTTTGATTCTCCCTAGGAAGTTCCATTTCCCCAGATCGTTACCTTCAACCACTGTTATCTGTTCAAAGGAGTCTATCTCACCATGAACTATAAGAAAATGATAAATTAAAGTTTGTAGGATCAGTATGCTTCCTGGATAAAAGCTTGGTGAACAAAGGATAATGCTACAAAGTGGGTACAAGCTAGCATTCTGAGTATGTGCGTGGGCTGTCTCAGGTAAATGAAGCATTATACTGAAATTCAATAGCACAGAGGTAGGTCAGTGACCTGCTATCACATACAGCGTGTAAAGGAGAAAACGGGTATTTTTAAATTAAATCATTTGATTAGTGAAGCAGTAGCCTGTAGATAAATGGGGTACAAGAAAGCTGTATGTGTCTTTTCAATTAGCAGGTATTCATTACAAAGCCATCTTGCTACTCAATAATAAAAACTGAATTGTAAGAGCAAAATACAGTTTTCATTTTCACACTACTTTTTCTTTATTTTTTGCATGAGAATATAGTACTTGTGAAATTATGGAACCAGGTGCATAGTTTTACGGGATTCAATGTGTAGAATTATTAGGAAACTTCACTACAAAGCTTTGAACAAAACCAATCTGACCTACACTGTGGTGCCCCTTCCAACCATCATTTATATTCACAGTAGTGCAAATGTGAACATCCACTTTAGTCACACAAGCAGTACACAGATTTGACTCACCCAGCATTTCTGTTGACTGATACTGATCCATACCAGAGTGAAATCAGTGGAAAGTTGTACTTATTTCAAGGAACATTTGGTCAGCTTCTGAGTTGCTGACTGCTGCCTTCCAAAAGAGAAGTTTGTTGGTGCTGATGGCAGTCCACCTGTTAGGATTGTTTCCAGTGCATCTAGAGAAGGTTACTCTCCACATAGCCCTGGATTGGAATGTGTGTAATCAGGCCAGAGGAGGGTGTGTGATCTAATTGGAGCATATCAAACACAGAATGTCTCTCTCTGCTTCTGCCCCATATGTCACCTGCCTGTTCCCTCACAACAGCCAAAATACACAGTAGTAAAGCACCACTGCTGATGACTTTCAGCCCAGCTGCCCCTTTGACACTTTTTGCCCCTTTGACACTTTTTGGAGACCCTGGGACAATGCCCCTCCTCAAATGTCTAAAGTTTGCTGTATTTTATTTGAGCTACTACACAGACTCCACCATTTCAATGTGCCATGTTAAATATTGTGCAATTTGGACAGCCATTAATTGAACTTGCCATTATCCCTTTACCTCCTAAACCATCTTTTCCTAGCCACTGTTCAAGACATGGTAGTCTGGGCTCCTGTGGATTGATATCACTTGTGTTCCCAAAATTCTGCATGGAATGATAAATCTTCTCTTCCTAGTCCTCAGAAAACTGAGGTGCATTCCCACAAAAAAAAAACATATAGTTGTCCCATTCACATTGGTGTTGGAGGAATTTAAGCACTAATACATCTTTGTGCAGCAAGCTGTGAACTGATATGAAAATTTCATATCTCATTGAAATCAGAAACAACACCCCAAGAACTTAATTCTAGTAAATGTTTCATGGAAATGACATCCTTCCTTTGACGCCAAGGTGCTAAGGAGATGAAGCTAATCTTCTATAGATATTCAACCCGGAAATGCCAGCAGACTTAAAACTGGATTCTTTCTGGTGAGGTGTGAGGAATTACTGAAAAATATTATGTATATGCTGCACATAAAATTTTAGTAAAGGGTAAAATTTTAAAACCAGAACGATATTACAGACAGTGAAATCACCTAAGAAACTTGATTCAGATAAAACATGTCATTACCATCCTGGATCTTTCCAACAGGTCTTTCCCTCCCATAGCTCTCAACACTGTCCAATTTCAAGTCTGTTGAGAGCGGTTTCAGGCTCTCAGCTTTATTTCAAAATTCAGCTTGAGAAGTGTTCTGTACAGGGGACTTCATAGAGGTCTGAAAAATGCTCTTACCTGTACAAGCAATCACTTAAAAAAATACCTTAACCATTTAAAAAATGTAGTAGAAACAAAAGGATACAGCTAAAGCAAGAATGTGATTGCTCCCTAAGGGTTAATATATGTTCAGAACTGGTAAAAGGAGGAAAAAAAAACCATCACAAACCCAAGCCCTAGTTTTCCCAGTCTTTTAAGTAAGACACTTCCACCTATAACATGATAAAATTCTTAACCTGTTAGAGGCTAGTTAATTTGCCTTGAATCTTGAGTTTGTAGCAAAGAGCCATTATTTTCTAGGGGATTTAAACAATTGACTTTTGGATATTTTTTTTTCTCTCCCTCAAAATAGCTAAATAAAAAAGCTGGAATTTTCTGATAAAAAAAAAAAAAAAAAACAAACAAAAAAAAACAAAAAAAAAAAAAAAAAAAAACAAAAAAAAAAAAAAAAACCAAAAAAACAACACACCCAGTAAAATAATAATCTTGTGTTTAAAAAGAAAACCATTATCTATTATTCATGACCTATTTTAATTTTAAAAATATATAAGTAAGAAATTTTTTTGTTAACTCTTCTGGAGTTACTTCTACCATGTTCCATGTTATATACAATAAATGAAGGAAGGACAAGATTTTACAGAGTCTTTGTCTTATGCGTCTTTGGTAGAAGAGAAATTATATCCTCATCCCTCTCTCTTACCCT
Organism: Bolborhynchus lineola; assembly: GCA_025448015.1. NCBI lineage: Eukaryota > Metazoa > Chordata > Aves > Psittaciformes > Psittacidae > Bolborhynchus > Bolborhynchus lineola. The sequence continues at coordinate 3,331 of JAOEHX010035432.1, forward strand.
TTTAATACCTCAGAGTGTTATTCACTTGAGTTAAGGGAAGCCATGCTACTGACCCTGTGCGAGCTACAGAAAGGTAGTCTGCAGCTTGCCCACTGGTTTCCCAATTATCATTTAAAGTCTGAAGAATTAGAGCTGGAATACAGAGCAAGTAAAAGCTGAGAGCTGGCCCATGAGGTCCATACACAAGCAGCACATAGGCTTTCACTGAGAAAATTATTTGAATATTATGTCCAATATGGTTAGAAAAAATCCCAGCTGTGTTTAATTACTGCTGAAGTTGTAGCCTCAGTGTATCTGGAACTGTTCATTGGCACAAAGGCCAAATGGTGTGGAGCAGCTGTGCACATGGTATTAAATTCCCTAGTACTAAATCCTACAATGTGCCCACTGAGAATCGTCCCAGTTCATGCTGACTTCAAACCCTGCCTGCGATACTGCTTTGCAAGATTGCTAGTTAAGACATGTCAAACTGTGTCAGTGATCGTTCCAGCAGTTCAAGAGTGCAGATCAAACTCCATTGTCTGGAAACATTCCCTGACATAGTTTACTACAAAAGAATAGACATACCCACTTAGGTTTTGTTAAAATATTTTTTTCTCCTGTTTAAAAAACATCATTAGGTATTTACTTTTCATGGTTTTACTAAGTAGCAAAGGGCCATTGAATTAATATGATTCTGGCAACATTGATTTTAATATAATTTTGGATAATAAGAATACTATGCGAAAAAAACATCGCCTGATATTTTTTAGAAAGTATAATTGAATATTTGTTAGTGTGTTTTATGTAAAAAGAATATAATTTTCTGATTAAATCTCACAGTTGTAAAACAAAGCTAATGATGCATACAGTGATACTTTTGCAGAATAACAATGTTACACTGTTGGCTTGTGCAAACATCCATGCTGCATCACATACAAATGATGGCTTTGCAGGTGTGATTTAGGTAAAAATAATGCCTTTCTATAAGTAATTACACAGAAGCCTAAGGAAAACATTATTAGACTGAGTTTAACTGAAGAAGTAGGTTTTTGTACTGCTGGTATCCATGATGTCCCTACCACTGGAGTTTTTTTGTTGTTTGTGTTTTTTTTATAATCCACTTAGACACCTAAGCATCCTCCTTGACTAACTCCAGTAACATGCTAGGACTGGGCAATTTGAACAGAAAACCAACTAGAAATAGACTGAAACACAAGAACAGAGGCCAGTACTAGCATCATTTGAAGTTTCTTTTATATGAAGACAGGAAACAACATAATAAAAAGTAGCAGAGTACAATGATTAAGAGTTCTTGTCAAATTTGGGCTGTGAATGATAGCACAGGTCTCCATAGTATGATTTCAAAAGGACCTCATGCTGTAATTAATTATGAATTATGCATGTCATGGTTTAAGCTCAGCTATAACTCAGAACCAAGCAGCCATTTGCTCACTCCCCCCCCCCCTTCCCCCCGCTCCTGAAGGGATTGGGGGGAGAATCAAAAGAATGTAATTCCCAAGGGTTGAGATAAGAACAGTCCAGTAACTTAGGTATAACACCAACCACTACTGCTACCACCAATAATAATAATGACAAGGGAAACAACAAGGGAAGAGAATACAACAGCTCACCACGTATACCCAGCCCATCCAAGCAGTGAACTAACTCTTGCAGGTCCTGCCCCCAGTTTTAACATCCTGGGCATGATGTGCTGTGGTATGGAATACCTCTTTGGTCAGTTTGGGTCAGGTGTCCTGTCTCTGCTTCCTCCCGGCTTCCCATCCTCCCCAGCAGAGCATGAGACTCAGAAAGTCCTTGGTCAGTGTAAACATTACTTAGCAGCAACTAAAAATATCGGTGCTATCAGTGCTGCTCCCAGGCTGAAAGTGAAAAACACAGTAATACAAGGAAAGCAAGTGCCTGGAAAACATAGGGTTAAAGCACTTTTAAATTAACTTAGGTCTCAGATGGAGAATAAGGTTTATGTTGTAAGTCTGTGGTATGATAACAGAATTTAGTAGTCTTACTAACAAGAGTGAATAATTTCTTTTCATCCTCCTAATGAGTGAGTTCTTTCTTACCATCCTTCTAATTTATCAGTTAGTTTGGAGACACTGACTCCTGAACATCTGCTAGCTTGGGATACTCCTTGTCTGTCCATCCTGTCCTGCTTGCAATAATGTTTGTACGAAGGTCACACTGCTCTAAATCTTTGCCAGCTCTCAGAAACTTGAAGATACGTCTGGTTTCAGCTAATTGGGATTACTGGAGCGTCCAACTGTGCCAAAGGTGAAAAGTGCACTCTGAGGAAGACTGCTTACTTCATCTTGAAGACCCCTGCCCACATGAGGAAGTGTGCAAGCTCCAAAAGGGAGGAGACTTATGATCATGAGTACCTAAACTAATTGTTATATCCCCGCAGCTCTGTTAAGGAACCTAATGAATATGCATGTTTGTGTGTAATAAATATCTGTGTGCTTAACCCCTTGGTGTGCAAGTTAGGAGGAGTGATCCCCCTTGCACCCAGTGCCATAATAAACATACCTGCTTTATAACTGTCCTTGAGTTGTGGAGTCTGATTCTGTGCTTCACACAGCACTGCACCAGCTACTAAGAAGGAGAAAAATGATTGCTATTGCTCAACCCAGGACAACGTGCAACACAGAATAAGAGAAATAATTGTATTCTTTGTAGGTATTTGCTGGAAATTAGTGTAAAAACTAAAGCTTCAGGTCCTGATGCTAGCACTGTGACATGAAACTGACATATTTTCAAGGATACTATTACTCTAGTCGTTTACGTGCTAGCATTAATACTGATCACTCAAAGACCATGCAGTTTAGTAAGAGGAAAAGTTTAAAAGTTTATTCTCGTTTTAACAAATAAACAGTCTCTATTCATGCAGGCCACTGTGCAAGAGTACCTCCCAGGCTGACATTTACCTAATAACTTCAAGTTATTCATATAACCAAATATATAGATGTATGGACATTAATTTATTATGAGTAGATTGAGGGAAAAAAGTGACTTAAGTTGTTGAAAAATTACCTTTGTTCAAGTTGCTTTCCTTTCTTGAGTCTTCTTACATTAACAAGCCAGTTCCTGTTCAGCATGATCCAATGATTCTGCTCTTTGCATATCTGCACTGTTGCAGTTACCTGTGAGCCCTAGTGCTGGACATTGGCATTGATAGTGCTGTTTGATGCACAGTAAGAGCAAGAAGCGCTCCTGTGATATACAGTAGAGTAAATGTATATGTTGCAATGCCCATGAACTTCTTGTAATTGTAATAGCTGCTAGCAGCCTTCACAAGAGAAAAAGTTTAAGGTTTTATAAGTTTTATGGTGTAAAAGTTGGATTCTTTTAGCGTGCAAATGCCAAAAAGATGCATCCAGAACAAGAAGAATCAAAGGAAGTGTTCACAGAAGAGAATCATTGTAAAATAAAGTTTTCACCTGCAATACTTGATTCTGGCTTTAGCCACTAGCCTCCAAATCAACCTGCAACACAGTGCTGTTTATTTCAGGTGAGACTTGGCTTTCAAAATTTTCTAGACTGAAAAAAACAAGAATATAGAATGTATGCATATGCATTATTTTCTTTCTGTTAAGTTTACTTGTATGTACTTGTAAGTGTACTGTATTGTGTGCATTTCTTATACATAACAATTTTCTGGATTTATTCACTGCCCTCTCATACAGAATTCTCAGTAAAAATTTTAACTCAATACATGTTTATTTGGGGCAAACTGCTTGAACCCTCTTGTTTCACAGCTCACAATTGTTGTAATGTTAATGGAGCTGATGAAAATGGGAATAATGCTACTTTTTAGTACAATTCAGGCTTGTTAGTACCTGGTATAATATAGAGCACTCTAAAGGCTACTGTAATTTGTGCCTGTCAGGGGCCTAAAGGAGCTCTTCTACCATCTAGAAGACAGAAAAAAGCAGAGCAATTAACACAGCTGCTCTACTCAGGAACCCTTTCATGTAGTGAATTCACATAGTAGCCAGCTAAGTCAATTTTAGGGTTGTTTTCTCCATGCAAGCCAAAGAGCATACTCAGTGCAGATCATAATTTAACACTACAGATCCTTTCCCTTAATATTCACAGTCAGGAATTTCTTTCAGCTTGCACTAAAAGAAATGGTTCTGTGTATGAGGTAGAAGAGATTGTGTTCCAAGCCACCTACCTCAATTATATTCTGAGTGTTTGGAGATGAAATTAGTTATCCAGTGTATTGTAGTATACTAGTATTCAGATCTTTTGGGGAGGTCTCAGGGCCTAGGAAGAATTGCTAAAATTAATAAGTTAATTATGTCTTCAGTTAGCTTTGGTATTACATCATTATGAACCTGTGAATCTGGATTCCTTTTTCTCTAATTTAAAGTTTTAATTTTTCCCCACGGGCAAAAAAAATGAAAACAAATACCAAACCACTGAATCATAATTATCCTGTAAATGAAATGAACAAAGGTTAATTGGAATTTCTTTTCACAAAATATAATGCAGTATCTCTTTACAAGACACAAGATGAGTCAGTTTGTGTTGTTACTTAAAATGGGACTTGATGTGATACATATCGAAGAAAGTGGTGAGACAAGCTACCTCATATTCACTGAATACCCTCTCCCCAGACTGAAATTTCCATTTACACCTGCATGAATAAAGAAAGCATTTCAAACAAAGTATTTCAACCTGAAAAGATGTGTGTAATCTTCCCACCTAAGATACAGTAAGATTGCCAGCTGAGGCGGAGGGATGTTTAAGATGTGCCTGCCCACTGACAGCTGCTGCTGCTTATTTCTTTTTAGATAAAATACTGTTTTATCTAAAATGTATATATATAAAACAGTTACAGTATCCCTCTAGGAATCTGGAGGTCTTGCCTAATTTCTCTGCTTAAGTCTCAGGCAGATCAAACCTGGAATGTCCTACTCAAAAGACAATACAATACTGTAGAGGAAGGACAGACTGGGGGTGGCGTAAACAAGAAGGCTTGCCCTAACAATCTATACCAGAAGAAACGCAGGAGACTGATTTTGTTAGCTGATGATCAGAACATTCATTTTAAAAGTGGAAGGAATTCACATGCTCTCTGGGTTGCTCTGCGTCTTTTTGTTGTTGTTTGGTTTTTTTTTTCTTCTGGTCCATTTTATCTTTTTTTTTTTTTTTTTTTTTTTTTTTTTACAAAATAATATTTGCAAGCAGTCCTGTGAATAAATACTAAATCATAAATTTTCTCTCTTTCTCTCTTTTTGCAGTTTAACCCTGGTAAGCAGCTCAGCCCCAACAGCCACTCACTGACTCCCCCCAAAGTGAGATGGGGAAGAGAATGAGAAGGGTAAAAGTGAGAATACTTATGGACTGAGTTAAAGAAGTTTAACAGGTAAATCAAAAGCATTATGCACAAGTGAAGCAAAACAGGGAATTCATTCACCACTTCCCATGAACAGCTAGGTGTTCAGCCATCTCCAGGAAAGCAGAGCTCCATTGTGCATAACGGTTACTTGGGAAAACAAGCACCACCATTCTGATTGTGCTCTCTTACTTCTTCTCCCAGCTTTTCATGCTGAGCATGACACCACATGGTGTGGAATATCCTTTTGGTCAGTTGTGATCAGCTGTCCTGGGTATGTCGCCTCCCAGGCTCTTGTACACCCCCAGTCTACTGACGGATGGGATGAGGATCAGAAAAGGCCCTGTAAGCACTTTTCAGCAGTAACTAAAGCATTGGTGTGTTATCAACCCTATTTTCACCACAACTCTAAAACATAGCACTATGCAAGCTACTATGAAGAAAATTAACTAGTCAAAACCAGTGCACCTCCAACCAACCTAACTACTAATGAGCAGGAAGACTCATTGTTCAATAGTCCATGTAGCCTGGAAAGTCATAGCAATATCAGCGGAGGCTCTTCTGATCAACCTGGCAGCCCTGATCTTTGCTGTTATTAATTGGAATTCACCTTGCTTGAAAGATGATGGCCACAGCTATACACAGGTTTTCAGATATGGTCTTTCCTTTTATTAATGCTTCCTACTAATACTTTGATACTTGGTCCCCTGTACTTAAAGTTTCCCCTACCTGGCTATCATACCAGAGGATCAGTCATTGTATGACTGATTAGCATAGGAAGCATTTCTCTTGTGCTTTAATGCAATGATCCTTAAGCACCAGGAAAAGCTCTTTTTAATACTGTTTACATCTGTGACATTGTAAGTTCTAATGATAAATTTAATTTCATGTCTGTTTCTTCATTCTTTAAATTTATCCACATTTTAGTGTCTCATTTAGCCTGATCTATATTGACTGTGTTTTATATTATCTTCTTTAATGGGCAAATTTAATCAGGATATTCATATTCTAAGTCACTCTATTTTGGTAAATAGTTTAGGATTATATTTATGATTTATCAGGCAATAAAATAATGTGGTTTGGTTTTATGTGTGCTTTATTTTTGGTTGGTTCGTAAGTTGGCTTGGGTTTTCTTACTATAACACTTTTATTTACTGTATTACTGTGCTACGAAGGAGTATGAGTGGAAAATATCTAGAATATTTGAAGACCTCTTTCTAAACAGAATACACTGTTCTCAAATAGAAAACACTAAATAAATGAAAAACAATGAAGTCTGGCAAAATAGAGCTGAGAATTCTGTCAGTACTTTGGAGAATCTTTTTCTCTACCATACACAGCACTACTGAGCCTGGGAACTGCAGCATGTGCGTTTAAACACACAACTAATGGATAATTAAAATATCCAGATCACAAGTACATGTCAGTCTTTTAGCAGTTTTTTCCAAGTTTTAATCAATTTACTGTCACAATGTTACCTCTCATACCCAGTAATTGTATCGATAGTCAGCTTACATACTTTTTTTTATTAATTAATACAGCTTGCATGTATTCTGGAACAGTTGTTTTTTTCTTTTTATAAATCAGCCCTATGAAGGCTTCTGCAGACCCTCTGTAAGAATTCTGAAATAAAAGCAAGAGATATTAAAAGCAGTTTTAGCAGTAACAAGTCTTTGAGGATATGAAGTTTAACTTTCTACCAAGACAGGATTATTTATTGCACAGCCTTTTAATTTTTTTTTTTTTTTTTTTTTTATTAATTGCTTCTGTAGGCTGACCAAAACCTCATTGTGTTTCTGTGAGGTTTATTAATCATTGTTTGACATTGTTATTTTCCTGTAACTCTAAACAGAAAAATTCCTTCTCACCATGATTCAGTTCTTGCTGTTTATTTGCTGTGGAGTTGTGGAATGCCTTTTACAATTTTTCTGCTGTCTAAATAGAAGTGTGACTTTCTTCCTGGAATAAAGAAAAACAGCAGACAGACAATCTCCAGCTGGACCAAGAGTCTTTACATAGTATAGAATCATAGAATAGTTTGGGTTGGAATGGGCCTTTTAAGATCGACTAGCTCAAAACCTCTGCCATGGGCAGGGACACCTTCCACTAGACCAAGTGGTTTGAAGACCCATTCAACCTGTCCTTGAACAATGTCAGGGATGTGGTACCCACAACTCCGGGCAAAAAAGTTCCAATGTCTCACCAACTTCACTGCAAAAAATTTGTTTCTTATATCCAATGTAATTTACCCTTTTTCTGTTTAAAACCATTGCTCCTTGCCCGATCACTACAGACTCTGGTAAAAAGTCTCTCCCCGTCTTTCTTATAAGCACTTTTGGGGCTTGTGCGTACTGAAAGGCGACAGTGAGGTTGTGCTGGAGCCCTCTCCAGGCTGAACAAGCCCATCTCTCTCAGCCTGTCTCCATAGAAGAGGTACTCCAGCCCTTTGATCATTTTTGTGGTCTTCCTCTGGACTCGCCTCAAGAGGTCCATGTTCTTGTACTGTGAGCCTCATAGCTGGACAGTGCACTGGAAGTGGGGTCTCATGAGGCAAGAGTGAAGAGGAAGAATCACCTCCCTTGACCTACTGCTCACATTTCTCATGGTTCAGCTCAGGATCTCAGGATATGTGTGGTTTTCTGGGCTGCATGTGCACATTGCCAGCTCATGTCCGATTTTTCATCCACCAAGATTAGATTTAAAAATCCTCAACTCAAATATAATTTCAGATTTAACTTACAAATGTTTTGGTTTTATTTGTCTTTCTTTCCTTAGAGGGGAGACTAAAGATGCATGGCAAAGAAAGGATGAGAATTTGTGATATGAAAATTATGTGTATGAGTCTAAAAATATTCATACTTGGACTTTCTTTCAAATACATTTTAGAGTAGAGAAAAATTGTGACCTGTAGAGAACTGGGGAGGAAATATTTGATGCCAGTGCCATTTTCAGGATTATGTTACAGTACTGGTGGAAAAAATAGTAGCAGAACACTTTTATTTTTGAACACGTAAGGGAAAGCTGCATTTCAGATTAATAATTTTGAGCCAAGAAAATTGTAACTCACAGACTCGAAAGAGAACCTCTCTATCTTTGGTTATGCTTTTTCTCAGTCAGGCCTACTAAAGAAGAAATATATCAAATCACATATAGATGAGGATTTGCTGTTAAATCAGTATGAGGAAAAGCATTTATCTGTGTCAGCATTTTGATGACCATAATGTTTCTTATCCATTTCTTATTCCAAATTCACTGGAAGAATCTGAATATGATGAATTCCTCAGACAGAGAAGAGCTATTACACTGAGACTGCGTAATACTCAAATAATGAGATTGTATCAGGTTTCTTCAGGTGTCTAAAACCCTTATCAGACACCAATAATGTACATGTCTCAGGTTTTATTTTTGATTGGTGCCTTCCTCTCATGTGCTTTATTCGCACATACTAATTATAATGGTATTAGCAAGCTCAACATTTTTTCTCCTTTTGTAAGTACATGTAGAATTTCAATGGCTGTGTCATTGTACCTAATTAGGATACTGATAAATCAATACTTACCAGGTTTGAATTAATATAGAAAGACATTTCATTGTTAAATGTCATCAAAAAAGCAGCTTACCAGTTCACTTTTCATTGTGGATGGTACCAGTCCTGCATTTCACTGCAAGTCTGCACACCCAGGATCCTCTTCTGCTTCCCACTTCCTTTGAGACCACCTTCAGACACATTCTAACACTTCTGCCTTAATGTGTCCCTAAAGAACACCCACTAAAGCCCTTACTTGCCTTAGGCATCTTGCATTCATCAGTGATTACAGCTGTGCTACTTCTCCACTCCACATATGCCTTTCAAAGCCACCAACCATAGCTTATACACATCAGCAGAACTAAAACAAGTTCTGGCATTGCTCTCATGTTAAATTATAAAGCTTTCAAGAGCATCTTCTGTTGAAATATGTCCTGGGCTAAACCAGAAGGACATTTTAGATTCATTCATATCCTCTTATCCACAGCACTGCTGTGTTATTTTAAATATGAAGTGATATCCCCCAGTATCAATACAGGCTGGGGAATAAAGGAATTGAGAGCAGCCCTAAGGAGAAGAACTTGAGGATACTGGTGGAAGAAAAGCTGGAAATGACCTGGCAGTGTGCCCTGCCAGCCCAGAAAGCCAGCCATATCCTGGGTTGCATCAAAAGCAGCATGACCAGCAGACTGAGGGAGGTGATCCTGCCTCTGTACTCTGCTCTCCTGAGACCTCACTTGGAGTATTGTGCTCAGCTCCAGGGCCCCCAGCATTAGAATGATGTTGGAGTGGGTCCAGAGGAGGACCTCAAAAATGATCAGAGGGCTGGAGCACCTCTCCTATGAGGAAAGGCTGAGAGAGTTGGGCTTGTTTGGCCTGGAGAAGAGAAGGCTCTAGGAAGACCTTATAAGCAGCCTTCCAGTACCTAAACGGGGCCTAGAAGAAAGATGGGTCTGCTTATTAAATTACAGGCCTGCTAAGGGACTGTAATGATAGTAAATGGGACAATGACTTGACACGAAAAAAGGGTAAGTTCAGACTAGATGTTAGGAAGACATTCTTTACTGTGAGGGTGGTGAAACACTAGAACAGGTTGCCCTAAGATGTGGTAGATGCCTAAACACTGGAGACATTCAAGGCCAGTCTGGATGTGGCTCTGAGCAACTTGATGTAGTTGCAGATGTCCCTGCTTCATTGAACAGGGGGTTGGACTAGATGATCATTAAAGGTCCCTTCCAACCTAAACTACTCTATGCTTCTATGATTCTATGATAAACCTGGTTAATAATTAAGCTATACTGAGATTCCATCCTTGCTATACAATTGCCAGTGTTAGTGCATTATCTCCACAAAAAATATATTTTAATATTCTAATCAGATATATTAAAAAAAGTAATGTAAAAACACCTCTTACTATTTTACATTTGTCACATATTAATCCCACAAGATATGCATTTATGGCACCCCTCTAAGAGCAAATCCACAAAAGCACTGAAGTTAGTATAACTTCTTTGAATTTTGGGCTTTGGAGCAAGTCCTAAATGAATTGCTGATAGGGAGGTAGAGGTGAGGAGAAAAAAAATATAAATTATTCTCTACCTCAAGGGTATTTATCAAGACTCTGCTAAATGTAGTGCTCAAACTGCTTCACTACAATTGTAAAAAAATGTCAGTCTCAAATAATGAGTTATGGGACCAACCTGTTCCATAGCAAAGCTTGCAACAATGTACATGATCAAGTGCCGCACTCTGTTTGATTTCTTTGTTGCGAAACTGTTTGCTTTGAGCTTACATCAAAGGATGGCATTTGACTAATATCTGTCCAGAGAAAGGCTCTTAATTCATCATGTACACAGGGACATATTTTGGAAGCAAACAAATAGCAATAAAGCAGATATGTGTGTACATAGACTACATAGAAGTAAATAAATGGATATTCATAGAATAGTTAGGGTTGGAAAGGACCTTAAGATCATCTAGTTCCAACCCCCCTGTCATGGACAGGGACACCCCACACTAAACCATGTCACCCAAGGCTATGTCCAACCTGGCCTTCAACACCACCAGCGATGGAGCATTCACAAGTTCCCTGGGCAACCCATTCCAGTGCATAACCACCCTTGGAGTAAAGAACTTCCTTTTTATATCCAATCTAAACATCCCCTGTTTACATCTGAGCCCTTTACCCCTTGTCCAGTCACTACAGTCCCTAATGAACAGTCCCTCCCCAGCATCCTTAGAGGCCCCCTTCAGCTATTGGAAGGCTGCTATGAGGTCTCCATGCAGCTTTCTCTTCTCCACACTGAACAGCCCCAACTTTCTCTGCCTGTCTTCATATGGGAGGTGCTTGAGTCCCCTGATCATCCTCGTGGCCCTCATCTGGACTTGTTCCCAGCAGTTGCATGCCCTTTTTACATTGAGGACACCAGAATTGCACACAATACTCCAAATGAGGTATCGAGTAAAGAGTAGAAGGGCAGGATCACCTCCCTCGACCTGCTGGTCACGCTCCTTTTGATGCAGCCCAGGATATGGTTGGCTTTCTGGGCTG
>JAOEHX010035434.1:0-20521 GCA_025448015.1 Bolborhynchus lineola
CCATTTCTCAACAGACTTCTTATTTAGATTTTAGATGGAAATGCAATCCCATGTGAAACACCGTTTCTCTGATAGTTTCAACTTAAAAAAAAAAAAAATATTTTTAATGCATATGAACAATATATAAGAGAAAGAAGTGCTATCAGTTTGTTAAAATAATTTGAATACTATTTAATTTGTAATAGGGAAGATCCTTATAATTAAAATACATACAAATGCATACAATTAAAGAAAACATGGAACATAACCTCACAAAATTAATTTACAATAGTTGGTGTCATTCTCTAATTTTTTTTCACATCTTTTGGTGTAATACAGTGGTCTGTTGAAAGACTAACTCCCTTTAACCATTGAGGAATAAGAGACTTTCTACCAGGCTTAAGTTTTTTAAGTTTTTCTGGTTTAGACATGATAGCTCCACATGGGAAACCTTTATATGTGAAAAGAGAAAGAAACCAATGTTTTTCTTATTTATCACGAGTACCTGCCTAATATCAAAAAACTTGTGGGAAAGTATTTGGGGTTTTATTGCTAATTGTTGGAGGTCAAAATTCAAAATGAAGGGAAAATTGGCAAGATAAACTGAAGTAATATAAATTTATTAAGGCTGTTAAATACAATATTTATAAAATTTTTCAGTAACTCCCTTGGAATTACATTTAAGCAGCTACTAGGAGAGGCATTATTCTGGATTATCTTAAATCAATTTTAAATTTTAGCAGATATATTAAAAAATGAAATATGTAAAAATGAAAAAGTATTGACTATAAAATAAAGTATTTATAAAGTATGTTCCATGTGAAAAAATTAAAATGTGCTGCGTGTTAAAACGAGTATAAGCAAAAGCCTTTTAGCACATGTCCCACACACTAACCGTTCCTCTGTAGCACACTCAGGTAGCAACAGTGTGATTTTTATCAATAAGACAATTTTTTGTTGCTAATTTTTTTTTTAATTTTTAGTATATAGTTTATGGAGATTTCTCTTTCTATTAGTTGATATCACGCTTGACTAGTGTTTAGCCTATTCCAGTAGGCTAATCAGCCATGGTCACTTCAGACTGGACTGTGGAAATAAAAAGAAGATTATTGGTAAAACTTATTAGGAGATATTTAATTTTACTATTCTGCTATCACCTAAAAAATCTTTTCACAGTCAGACTGTGTTTTCATTATGTCTACAGACAGCATACAAAAGACAATAACCAGCTTGTCAGGGTTGGGTAACAAATTAAGTAGTACAGTATGGTGCCTCCAACTCCCACTGACATAATCAATTGGAATAAATGCCTTCATATTTCTGCTTGTTAGGTCATAAAATTTTCCTAGATCCAATAATTTTCACCTCCAAAGCCTGAGGGGTGTGAGTAAGCTGCACTTATTGAGAAAGTTTTTGCCTTATTTATGAATGCAAGCAATGCTAACACTGTACATTCAGATAAGGATTTAACCTTTAAAAGGACATGATATGCACACTAAGTATGTGTATTTTTTAGAGCTGACACATATCTCTCCTTTGTTTTGTAGTTTCCAGTACGTCCACATGTTGGACCACATACTAGGGGAAGGAATACCAAAATAGCTATGAAACTGTGAATTGATAAAAGAAATATCATCCCATCTCATTAAGGTTTTCAGTTTCCAGTGAATGAAGACTTGATCAAAATGCCTGGGAAAAAAAAAAAAATCAAAAAATTGTGTTGTAAGTTTTTTAAAGCACTTTTATAATTGTGGAAGCTAAAGGTTGTTGTTGGGTTTATATAACTTTTTTTTTAAATGTTATATTCCTTGTGCTACTTAGGCATATTGAATTAGTGTTAAAATAGAAAAGGTGTTTAGCTCAGCTTCTTTCATTATTCTCACATACATTTAACTCAGAAAGTTTGATAAGTAATTTGAAGTAACAACCACTTTCTCTGGTTTTTGAAAGGTATGGCCACATTCTCAGGAGTTTCGAATCAGATCATGAGAAGGGAAATACCCCCATGAATGTCAGAGTTGAAACCTCACAGATTCTGCTGAAGAATATGCACAGTCCTCTTCTCCCTTCCTCAAAATTCTCCCTTCCTCAAAATTCTCCCTATATGCTAAGCCACAGCTCTAGTAGTATCCAATAAAGTAAGTAAAGGTGCAATCACGGACCTCAGGAACTCACAGTTTGTATTTTATTTCTTATTACTGCCATTTTAAAGGAATATTTGCCATTCAAGGATTCATGTGGAAGAAATAAAGACACAAAAGAAAATAAAGTACAGGAAAAGGAAAGAAGAAATTAATTTAAAATCTCTGACTTAATGGTATTTGGATAATAATAAATTTTTTCCTATCTTCAAAGGTACATATCTGTGTGCAAGTATGCACCTCAAATTTGCCCCTTCCTTTACAGAGGACGCTGCTAGAATAATGGAGGTTTTAGCTTTACTGTGAGACTAATATTGGGAATACACTGATATTTAAGTTGTTGCTAAATAGCACTTACCCCAGTCAACTTTCAGTCTCTGATGCTCTGCCAGTGAGGAGGGGCACAAGGTGCTGGGAAAGAGAAGAGACAGGACACCTAACCCAAGGTAGCTAAAGAGATATTTACATCATGTCATGCTCACTATATAAGTGGGGGAGTTAACCCATAAGGGCCCTATTGATGCTTGGGTTGGGCTAGGTACTGGTCAGTGAGTGGTAAGTAATTGTATTGTGCATCGCTTGTTTTTCTGAACTTTCACTTACCCTTTTTTATTTTTCTTTTTTTTTTTTTTCCCCTGTTCCCTGTCATTATTTTTGTTATTGTTGGTATTATTTCTATTATCATATTTTACTTAATTTCAGTTATTAAATTGTCCTTATCTCAACCCACAGGTTTTACAGTTCTCCCCCCCATCCCACCTGGGGAGAGGGAAGAAGGGAGTAAGTAAGTGGCTGCATAGTACTTAGTTACCAGCTGGTTTTAAATCATGACACATATATCTACGTGGCTAGAGGTTGGTTGTTTTTTTGTGGGGTTTGGTTTTGTTTTTTTTCCCAAAGTACATATTTTATCAAAAAATTCCAAACCTTTGAAATAGAAGTTTTTGAAAGAAAATTAAGTGAGGGTTAAATTGATATTATAGTAATTAGATTTGGCATTGCTTTTCTGGGTGAGAAAAAACTTCCACTGTAGCAAAGCAATAATGAGATCAACAAACAACTAAGGCATTGAAGTCCAGCATATGAAAATATGGTTCAAGTTATTATGCTGTTTGATTGCAACTGTCTTGCTCCTTCTTGTTTGCAGTTCATGAACATCTTTTATTCAAGACCACATTGGCCATGTCAAATGTCCTGATTGTTTTCACATCAGCCAAAAAAAAATTCTTTCTTTTACCCAAGAAATCTACCCCATTCAGTTTCATTGCAAACAATCAAACAGAGCTCTGCCTGATTTCAAATAAGTGTGTCACAGTTATTTTCCTTGCATGCAGGACATAATTCATGTCTTCCAACCGTCGGTATTGATGTAACATACAGAGTGTTATATTATGTCAGTCTGAATTTGTGGAATCTGTGGTCCTTGCACTTGTTCTTGGTTATTTAGGAATTGTTATCACTGAGAATGTCTCCTAACCTTCTGTGACACGACTGATCAGCATTTGTGGGAAATTTGGGGAAGTTACCATACAAACAAAATTAAACAAATAAAAACACATTTAAAAGTTAAAAATAAAATAAAATGCTTATGTGGAGGTATTGTGATATTAATAAGAACTTAAATTATTTCACAATTAACTGCATGGTTTTCTGGTATTCTGGTTTTCCAGCTGTTCTGTACCCACCAACTTTATTCATCTTATCTTTGAAACTGGGAAAGGACTGTCTCTTTCCAGTGCTAGTAAATTACTGGCTCCTGCTAAAAATGCATAAATGTGCTGATACTGCACAGCTATAAAGTAGGCTTGTTGTTTTTCTGGGATTAAGGAATTTAATTTTATTAGATTTCAAGTTCAACTTAGTCATGACTAATGAAAAAGGTCATATTTCACTGTTGAAAATAAAAAGTAGCACACCCAACCTAATCAAGCAGTAGTTCAAACTCCTGGATGGTCTTTTTCTTTCCTTTTATACACACATTGCATGTACATATGCATTCTTTCCCGTTTGCCACCATCTGTCCCTCATATTGACACTTAATTTTTAAACAGACGAGGCAAGAGATATGAATGTTTTAGGCTGTATAGCTTGAAGACATAATTCCATCTTTTAATTAGTTTCAGAAAATCCAATAGGTAACTTCACAAAATATTGAATATTCTAGTGTACTGTCCTCCTTGCTCAGTGTAATAAAGGGTTGATTTACAATGGAAAACTTTGTATAGAAAAAGAGCAACTAAGTATGAGTAGTTAGTACAGGAGAACAAATAAGGTTTTGCTATTCAGCAAACCTTCTACCTCTTACACTACTAACATGACCAGAATGAAGCTTTGATTTGATCTTTCATGTATTGCCTGGAAGGGCGATCTGTGAATTCACACCTGACTAGTGGTGGACACACAGACATTTCTATTAAGCACTGCCACTTAGTCATTTATTTCTTGTTCAACAGGCTGTTCAGATATGCCGTCAGCTTACCAGCTCACTGTCAACTCTGCAGTTTAAAGAAAATACAGAAGTGTCTGCTATTTATTTCAGGAGAAAAAAGGTAACTTGGAACTGTTGCATTGTTCATCCTTCAGTTAAATTCTACTTGAAATTTTATTATGACGAGTCATATTTCTAATTCAATGGAGTTACAGTAGGTAGAATTTATGCACACTTCTATGTTGAAAAAATAGTCAAGAGCTTTCATAAGTCATAAATCTGAAAAAAGATGCTTGGGATAAATTTATATTTGCAAAGCCAGAACTTCAAGAGTGAGTTTGGAGACTGAAATACCACTTCTGGTACTTCAGGTAGGTACAGCTGCAAATACAAAAATAAAACATGGTGGTTAAAGAGTCAGTGGCATGATGAGTTACTGGAGAAAAATGTAAAGTATTTTGCAAGATCATGGAAAACAGGAACCATATGAGTAGATTATGTAGAAATTGTGCCATATGGCTGAGAATAACTGGATGGTTTGTGTTACTTAATGTCTTATATGATAACGAACTGATGCTTACAGAATGGCTAATAGTTTGAAAGAAAGTAATGGAACAAGCTGACACAATGCTAACACTTCTCCCATACTGTGAAGTGGCTGGAATTATTGCTTTCCCAGAAGCTGTTTTAACGTCTGAAATAACATTCTTACTATCCTCCTACACCTTCTTTCTGAAAGAACACCATATGAATTGAGAGAACTGATCTGCTTTCTGGTATTCAAAAATAAAAGGCACCATGTGATCAAAGGTAGTGGTCTTTAGAATAATAGGAAATGTTAAGAGAAGGATTTTCTGCTTTTCAGAAATATTACAGAAAAGCAAACCCAGTATTTTGTGCAATTATCCTGCTATAATAATATGACTTGCCTCAATGGAGATCAAGAGTGACTATAGCTGTGTCAGTCTATATTTATGACTTTCTACAAGTTGCTCCTTTCAGTATTTCAGTGAGAAACTCTTTCTCTTTGTACGCTGACATCATGTTTTGATACATTTCCTTTCTCCCTTAACTTTAAGCCACTGCACTCTCGGTGGTTGAGCCAACAGAAACAGAGCTCTGTGTGTTCTCTCATGTACTTAAGCAGACATTTACCATAGCCCTCAGATCTCATAGCTCGACTGTGAGACTGATTTTATTTTTTTCTTCCTCTGCTTAGAAAAACCTTTTATCCAGGTTAAAAAAAAAAAAAAAAACCAAAACCCACAACAAAACAAACAAACAAAAAAAACCCACAAAACCACCCAACCAGTAAACCAGTATTACTCTACTTACTTTTATAGGTAGCTGCAATGATTATTATTGGTTTTTATGTCTGCTGATATCTTGTGTGGTTTAGTTCTGAGAAGTCCATGCATAGAGAAAGGACTTTCTCTCAAGTATTGCTGTTAATAAACTTTGAAAGCACACTTAAGGAAGAAAGAGTTTATTATGAATTTATTATTAAAAATATAAGTTGCAACATAAAAGGATGGGTGAAAGTGATAAAAAGTTTCATAAAACAGTTGTAATATTTTTCAGAACGCATTAGTTGACGTTTGTTGTTTATTTTCATGTTGATCATGCCAGTGATGAGCAAATCTTTCTACAAGCCCGAATTGAACAGTTTTGTGTGCAACCACCTAAAACACCCTATGACAACATCCTTTGTGGTGATTACGATTTTTGTCACTATAGGAATAAGTTAAAGCAATTTACTTAAGGAGAAATGCAAACCAAGAAATTCAGCCAATAGAGTGAACTAGGGAGGCATAAGCTACCCTTCTATGTCCATATTCAAGGAACTTCCAGAAATTACATAAACCCCAACATAGTAACAGATTTTTTATTTCATTCATCCTGATTTTGTATTATTCTTTTAGATGTATTTACCTGAGTTAAAACAGCATCTTTATTTAAGTAATTGCTTAAATGACCCAAATGTCTTCCTGCTTCTTCTAAGTGTCTCTGCTTGTCTCTAAGCATGCCTTTTCTTCAAATAATAATAGATGTAAATAAATTGGTAAAAAAGACATTTTCAAGTTATCGCATACTTGTTTGGCTTGGAGCATACATGGTAGAAATTCCAGAAGGAGACAGAATGATGGCACAATTATTGCAAGGTAAGAATAGTAAGGAATGTTTCTTTCTATCTCCAGATGAATATTGCTTTGGTGATCAGCTTTGGCCAGATTTCTTTCTCTCAATTATGACTTATAATCTTAGAAGCCATTATTAGACCTAGCCTTCATAAAATTTAAGTTTTAGTTAATCAAGTAATGTGTCACACCTATAAAATGTGTATGAATCAAACATGTTTATATTTTGCCTGCATTATGTAGATCTGAAACCATTACATACACACTAAACATTTCCTTACTTTCAACTGCCAAAGGTTATATGGCAGGTGACAGCTGCTCCCTTCAAACTTCTCTGGAAGGATTTTGCTGTACCTTTTGCCAGGTACTGACAAGAATCATATATAGAAGAGAGACACTGGCTTCTGATTCCATCTACTCCTTCAGCAGTCCAAAATCAGCATAATGAGCCATTTATGTGTTGCTGCAATATGACCAGAAATGCTACAGAAATGTGGGACACTTCCAACCCCCTCATATGTTTCAGAGCACCATCCTGGCTTGAAATTTAATAGCTACAGTATGTGTCTATGTTTTAACTCAGACATCCTATTGATGTATCAAATTTACCTTAAAAAAATACCATCTTGTTAACACAGCTAAATAACAAAGCTAAAGAATGCATATTTGTTTCCTTTGTTTGCTTTGAAATTATTTTTATTTATTTATTTTGTTTGTTTGCTCATTTTAAAGGTTCAGTAATACAGTGGTACATAAATAGTCTGTCCGAAGTGATGTCTTGAATAAGTGAAAGCCAAGTACATCACTGGTCCATATAAAAACTTTGTCATTCACCACAATATGGGAAGGAGACAAGGCTTAATTCCTGTTTTAATTAACTATAAAAAGTCTGGATAAACACTCATTATGCAATGACAGGTGGTCAACAGTTTCTAGGGCGTATCTAATAAAATTTGTTCTCCATAATTCTTTGGTTTTTTAATAAATAATAATAAAAAAAAACATAGTAGAAGAATAAACTCACCAAGTATTCCTTTCACAACATAAATAAAAATGAAAGGCAAGAAATGAAAGATGAGTTTAAATTAACCCAGTTGGAAAAAGCAAAGATATTTCATGACAATTGAAACTCCAACTTTATCGCTTTTATCCACTAATACTTTTATTCTGCTAGGAGAAACAAAGGCTAAGTTGATTATTTTATGGCTGGCAGACTGAGTAAGTTGGTGAATGCAAAACATACAGAAAAATATTCATGCAAATACATGTATACTTTCCCATAAACTTGAGATAAGATATACAGCATCCCCAAAGGGGATTTTAAATGGAAGTTCATACAGACTTGTAAGAAAAGTGCTTATAAGGAAATGTGTGTAATATAGTCATAAAACACAGTAAAAAGTATTTGAGAAGTCTAATGAATTAATAGTTTAATGTGATGGCTCTTTTTAAATGCAAAGAAACCAAGGCCAAAAGGAGCTATTACATGACAGAGCCATTTGTAAATATGATTAACTAACTATCTTCAGTTTTTTCCCCTCATAATTTCTGTGGTAACCTGTCTTAATTGATATTTTATGGAACTAATGGAATATTAGGTTGCATAGTCAGTTCTAGTGGACCTATCTGATATATTTAACACAATTTGCCTTGTGAAAGTGAATTGAAATCAACCGGAATGAAGTATAATAGTGTATATATATTTGTTTTCTGAGCATCTTAGTTATTGGTGCGGCTCTTTTTTTTTTTTTTTTTTCATATATAAGGAAAGCAGAAGTTTAGCAAGTCAGCTCATGTAATTGAATTGATTGGTCTTTCTCATGTTTCAAAATGACTAATGACTTCAAGCTTAGAAGTTTCGACTAACATCTGACATGAAAGTTTAATGTCAGAAAAGTAACAGAATAATTTCAGGCACACAGTTCTTCCACTTTAGTTTTTCAGAAGTTTTTAGCATCTTGCCACTTCAAAATACCCTTTAACACTAACTAACTAACTAACTAACTAAATAAATAAATAAATAAAAGAATAAGTCAAAGAGAGACAGGATTTTCCCCATTGCAAACTACTGCAATATGAACTTTTTTTGTAACTGCTGTGAACAGTACCAGAAGGTCCTTGCAGAAATAGTCTTAATTTCAATTTGAGATATGAAAAACATATGCTTGTTCCTTCCTAGCTATCTAGCAAGCAACTGCACAAAAATAATTTTTTTAGCCAGCATGAAAGAATCTTCCTTCTGCCTAAGTTTGTAGGTGCAGAGTCATGTTTTATGCAGACAGCTAGTCAGCTAGCTTACACACATATGTCTACACTCTAGTTATCTTAATGAGTCCTACCTAAAATGTGAATCTTGGACAAGATTTGTCTCATTTAACTCCAAACTTCTGAATTTTAGACATCTGTGAGAGATATCACCATTCTAACTTTCTTCTCTTTAGAATTACTGGAGATGAAAAAAGAAATATCCAGAGTTAGAGTTTCTTATCCTAAGCTAAATATTTAACATAGACCAAACCAACCATTCGCCAGAACCTGCAATGAAGACAGCTTTGTTTCTATTTTGAACATGATCTTTTTTCCTTTCCAGTCAGAAGTGATAAAAATACACCTGTGCAGTTCAGAAATACTCTTCCAAAAACCCTAATGAAGCCAAGTGTTTTGACTTTGTTCCAAACAAAACATGTATTTCTATTGAGGCAGACTTTGGCTTCAAGCCAGCTGACAATTGATTTGGAACTTGTTGTTTTCAACTAAAATAATATTTAATTCTTCTTTCAAAACATTCCTTTCCTATAATTAAGTTTATTATTTTTTCCTTATATTTACCTAGAGCTTGTAAAATCATCACAGAACACTGATGCAGTAACATGTTAATATCTTGGAAAATCCACTCTTCCGACTTTCAGATGATGAAATAGTCCGTTTTGAGATCTGTTTGCATTCTTTGCAAATGAGCTGCTCCACCTTCTTTTGGCTTTTTTTACTTCAACATAGCAAAATGTCTGGGGAATATAGGAGTTAATGTTAGTGCTTAATTTCTAAATCTTGTATTAGTAGATTTAGGAGTTAGTTTTGATACTACAGTGTAATTGCAGAGGGTTTGTTTGTTCATTTCCGTGAACAGTATAGGTAGAATTTAAGCCTTTACAACTCTGGCAGAGTTTTGTCATTTCGAACATTTTGCAAGACCCAGTAGTATTTCCAGGTCTTGTTAAGGCACAGAAATGAAGACAAGGAAGAAGCAGTTACTGGTTCTACATTCTTTGGGATGCATCTCATCTTTGGGAGTCTATAAGTTGTTACATAAGATTACGTCTGAAATTTATCTTCTTCTATGTTTTACCTCTGACGTGCCTTCACTGATTAAAAAGAAGATGCAAATTCCTTCGCTGTATGAAATCTTTACCACTGAGCTTTCAGATCGAATAATTAGAAGATGATACACCACATCGTAACATTTCCCACACCACGCATATTATATATTCTTTAAAAATAAATTAAAAAAATGTATTAAACTTTTGACAACAGTTGGAGGTTTGTAACGATGACTAATTGCGAAGTATGGGAAAGTTTGTCTTTCCCTCAGTTTTGATGAGAAACCCTTCAGGTTCTCTGCTTTCTGAGACAGAAGAAAAAGACCTTTTGGACAACACTATTATTTTTCCTATTTGGTACTAATCAATTATAAAGGTCACACAGATGTCATGGTAGTTTTCTTGTCATGCCTTTAGCTGATTTAATTAAATCATTTTATGTATTTTATTTACTTATTTATTTTTAACCACAAGAAGGTACATTTTGTTGCAGAGTTCATGATTAAGAAATCAAACCTGGAAAATTTGGTTTTGCAGGATGTAATTAAAAAAATAGCAGTATTAATTTCTAGAAGAGATGTAAAGCACACCATCCTTTCGCTTACTGCAGAGGTCAATATTTCTAAGGATTCTTCCTCTTTTCCCAGTCTCTACAGTGATGCAGACTACAGCTTCACAAAAGCAGTTGATGGCACTGTCTATGACAGGAAAAACTGCTGGTGGAAGTCATCTCTCTTACAAGCTAAACAACTCCTCACATATCCTTATTAGCTAAGATTCTGCAAAAAATTACAACATTGCTTTGACAATGCTATGCCACCTGGCAGCTGCATCTCATGCTCAGTTTGTAAAACATCCAGTGTAGTTTTTAAACATATTTCTGCTTTTAGAGAAATGTTAATTTTTTATTTAGCAAATATGACTTTGTACTCATTAAGATAAATTGTTTAATAGCTTTAATAAGATGGCAGATTATCTGTACTGTGGTTATCAGCATCTGAGAGTGGAAAAAAAAAAAAGACAAAATGTTTTCTCGGTGTTTATAAACTATCTAGTCACTACTTTAGAAGTTAAGGCTACATTACTATCAGTCATAGTACCTTTATTCATTAGTAGCTACCTCAGAAACAACCAAATGTGGAGCTGTGGTTACTATTACCCTTATTGAGGAACCTGACAGTTATGTTTAGTGAGGCCTTCTGCCAACTTTTAGCAGAGTTATTGCAAGATCAGAAAGACCACATTAATTACACATTTATCCCCTGGCAGAAGATAGACTTGAAATTATGAAACACGTTCTTGAAAAATGGAGTCAACATTGCTGTAGTAAAGGTAACATTTATTTTTTCAAATTGGTGCTCTTCCTCCCTATTTGCAGTGAATTTTGCCTTTATTATGACCATAGGTGCATTACTGTTTCAAAATACTGGGAAAGGGCAATGAGCCAAAATCATTACCTTCACTTGAAGTATTTAATACCAAATGTAAATATTGGAGGGGCTTGAGTGCCCAAGCCATCCCTCTAGGCTTTATGCCTCTGATTATAGATGTCCCTGCTGCACTGTCAGTGACTCCCCATCATGACTTCAGTCCAGTGTTGTCAAGGAAATAATAACCTAGAGTCTTCCATTGCTAATCAGTATAGGGACAGTGCTTAAAGAACACATGGGTTGATTGTCCCTTAAATACTCCTGTATAATTAAAATTGTTAATAAGTAATTAGCAAAATTAGAACTAGAAATAGAAATTAGGCTACTTTAGATGAGAATTCCTCCTGTATATTTTATACAGCATTAAAACATTTAGTGCCTAGTGAGATATAATTCATAAAAGCTGATGACTCCCTTTTACGTACACTTCCAGTGGTCAAAGATTTTATTCTCTGGTCTAGAAAAATGTAAGAAGCTAATGTCTTTTTTCATTCCTTCATGGAACAGTAGCACCTGAGGGAAACAGAATTTATTGCAACAATCCATTGCCAGGAATACATTACATGCACAGAGTAATAAAAGGCTTACAAGAATTCTCTGCTTTCACAGAAAAAAAGTGCAATACGAAACCCACTACATTTCCCAAATAACACCCCTTAAGATTTACACTTTTTTTTTCCAAATGGAAATCTCTGTGATCATTACTTATTCTTGTTATTCTAAGCAGTAAAATGTATTTCTCAAATTATTTCCAGAGTCCCATGAAGCAGATATATATATTTCTTCCATGGTTTCTTTAAGTCTGATGTTTGCAACAGACTAGAACATACAAAGCCGAAAATAGGTCCCACAGTACTATTTTCTCACAGATTTGGCAGACATGCTATGTAACCTACAAAAACTTGTGCTCTTCTGGACTATGTATATGTGTTGGGGATTGAATTAATCAATAGAGAGAACTTCTAGAAGACAATTCAGCTGGGATAAACAAGTCTTCTGAGGAGTAGTTGAGGGAACAGGAGTTGTTTAGCCTAGACAAAAAGGCATTGAGGGGAGACTTTATCACTCTCTACAACTACCTGAAAGGAGGTTGTAGTGACGTAGGTGTTGTACTTTTCTCCCAAGTAACAAGTGATATGACAAGAAGAAATGGCCTCAAGTTGTGCCAAGGAGGTTTAAATTGGAAATTAGGAAAAATGTCTTCCCTGAAAGAGCTGTCAAGCATTGGAACAGGCCTCTCAGGAAAATGGTTGTCACAATCCCTGAGGTATTGAAATACGTGAACATGTGATACTTAGGTACATGGTTTAATGGTGGACTTGTTAACATGACATTAATGGTTTGACGCAATGATCTTAAGGGTTTTCTCCAGCTTAAAGGATCCTATGATTCTATGATCATATGATTTTATGACCTTAGGTCATGTCACAGGACCTGCCATTTAGGTTATTATTTCTCTTCACCGATTAAACAAGTTGATTAAGATGTCTAGCTTGGCTTAGAACCACAAGTTCCAAGTATTTAAGATAAGCAAATGAGCTTGATAGTCAATATTGCCCTAGTCTAGCTCACTTGTAAATGCACAACATGTTTTTATGTTTATATTTTCCCAAAGTTCCATTTATCCAGTCAAGGTATACAAACAATATCATGAAAGAGTACTGAGACAAAGAAAAATTGCTCAGTATTATCATCAGACTTGGTGATACAGGAAATCAAGTCATCATACTAAGGTAAAAGAATAAGAATTATTTATAAAAATAATTCAAGACAATAAATGCCAAGAAATCCTGATTTTTTGTAAGCAATTCAGAAACAGGGAAAATAGTGCCAGTGAAGTTCATTAAATAAAAATTTTCATGCCACTGATCTGTATCTTGTATATTTTTTGTGACTACAATCAGTGTGAAGAACAGTGAACTGCTCTTGAATGCATCAAGTAAGGATGAAAAAGAATCCCTTAACATTTATTTATTTATTTACTTACTTATCTGTGGCATTTATCCATACAATCACAGAATCATAGAAGAGTTAGGGTTGGAAAACACCTTAAGATCACCTAGTTCCAACATCTCTGCCATGGGCAGGGACGCTTCACACTAGACTACATCACCCAAGGCTCTGTCCAACATGGCCTTGAATACTGTCAGGGATGGAACACTGCTGTGGTTTAAGTGCAGCCAGTAACTCAGAACCATGCAACTGCTTGATCACATCCCCCTTCTTCCTTCCCCCTAGTTCTCAGAGGGATAGGGGGAAGAATCAAAAGAACAGAACTCCCACAGGTTGAGATAAGAACAGTCCAGTTACTAAGGTATAACACAGACCACTACTGCTACTACCAATAATAATAATGACAAGGGAAATAACAAGGGAAGAAAATGCAACTGCTCACCACCTGCCGACTGATACCCAGCAGCAATATGGGCCTTCTGGGTAACTCTCCTCACAGTTTATATAGTGGGCATGGCATGCCGTGGTATGAAATACCTCTTTGGCTAGTTTGGGTCAGGTGACCTGTCTCTGCTTCCTCCTGGCTTCAAGCACCCCTCCTCATGGCAGAGCATGAGACTCAGGAAGTCCTTGGTTGGAGTAAACATTACTTAGCAACAGCCAAAAACATTGGTGTTATCTGCATTGTTCCCAGGCCGAACGACAAAAATACAGCACTGCACCAGCCACTAAGAAGGAGAACAACTGTTACAGCTGAACCCAGGACAAGCATTTCCCACTTCTTTGGGCATCATGTTCCAGTGCCTCTCCACCCTCACTGCAAAGAACTTCTTCTTTATATTTAACTTGATTTTTCCCTGCTTAAGCCGATTACCCCTTGTGCCATTGCTACAGTCCCTGATGACCTCTCGAGTCCCTCTCCAGCATCCAGATGTTAAATTCACTGCTGTTGTAAGCAACTGCAGTTGTGCTCATGTTAATGGAATTCTGCTTGCTTAGCTCTACAATTCTTTTGTCCCAGTATATCTGGGACAACACTACTTGCGTTGTGATCTGGATAATGCTACTTTCATATTGCTCTGGAGGAAATGCTACAGAGACTTAAGAGTTCTGTCTAATACCACAAAGGGTATGTGGTCTCGAAGTTTGCATTAAAACACTGCTTCTTTGCTCTTAGGCCTGAACCCAAATCACACCTCTGTCTAAAGGAAAAGGTTCTGCATTGCCTTTCAACCTTCTTTTTTATGACATTTTGGGACACTGCTGACACAAGGTTTTCAGGTTATGCTTGACATTTTTATAAGTAACATCACATGGATGATCTTAACTTTGCCTAACTCATCCTGTGTGTCTTTTCCTTGCTTTTGAACTGTTTGAAAAAGAGGTAATATTCATAATATCTTTAATATTTTTATACTATGTGTGAAATTGTGTTCACACAATTAATTTACATTTGATGTAATTAAAACTAATGAAGTACCATCATGATTATTTTTCTTTATCCAAATGTATTATTTCAGTTTTAGATTTTTGTTTCCAACTTTGAAGATAAAGGGAAAAGACAGTTTAAACATAGCCTGACTGTTTTCTCAGTCATTTTAAAGTCAAGATGAAATGGATTTCTTTTGTTGGCCTGCTTTACTAACCTCTGAATGTGATTTGTATGTGTTAGCTGAAGGAGCTGGATGTCTATAATAGGCAAATTTATGTTTAGAAATCAGTTTTAATCCCTTCTCTACAATTATTTTTAATGATCATTAGCTACCTGTCTTTATCATCTTTTCTGTCTCATATTTACTCAAAATGTGCTTTAGCCCTCAAAAACCATCCAAGCAATTTAAGTTCCCTTTTCCTAAGTAATGTAATGGAAGGCAGCTTGGTATTATAGTGGCTTTCATCAGTATAAAACCTTTAAAAGCATTTTAGTGGGTTGCAGGGAAGAAAGCAGCTGAGTCAATGATTTGCTATTGGTTTACTAGAGGCTTATAGTGCTGCAAAGAGCATACTTCAGAGGAGACCATTCCATTAACAGTCATTTACCAAGGTGAGTAACCCCAGAGAGGAGGCCTTCAGCACCAGAGCCGGGGGGGAGCACAGAGTAGAGGAGCCTTGCTCCTGAGCAGCCAGAACCACTAAGGGAATCTCAAGAAACACGCAGCAGCTGATTCACCAGGGCAGTGCCAGGAGTGACAGCACTGCCCTGAGCGGTAAACACTGCCTTTGTGAGCTTGGCACCGGGGTTTGACGTGCCACATCAAGGTGAGCAGGCAGGGCCAAGTACCCCTGCCGGCTGCAGAGATGCCAGTGGTCATAAAGGCAGTGCTCCAGCATGGCATCCTCTCAGCAGAAAGCAAAGATAACTGAGTCCTCTCTGCTGGCCAGGAAGGACACAGTGACCCAGACACTGTGATGTCCAGCTGTCTGGCTGTAGTGAGTGTCAGAGCCTGTCCATTATGTTAGGTGGCAGCTGAGTAAGATTTCAGCAGGTCAATGATTTGTTCTGCATGGTGGCAGACCTATGGGAAGAGGTAGAATGGCTAAGGAACATAAGGGAATCTGAGGAAGAGTTTGGTAGACCAGCACCCTACCATCCCCAAGACAAACAAGTGAGCCACCTGAAACAAAAGAACTTAGAAACCCCTACTTCTTGCCCTCAGGCAGATGGAAGGGACCTAGCAGACAAGGGACATTGGAAATGGTTTACTCCTTGGAGTAGGCAGTGTATTGCCCCCCAGCTCATGTCACCTTCCAAGTACCCTTCTACAACAGATTCCAGGCCCTTGTACTTCAGAATCAGGAAAGTGAGGAGGATGGTGATCATAAGGGATCTTCCAGGTCAGAAGAGTTCTCACAGAAGATTCAGAGAACATCTGGTATTATGACCAGCTGTACTAGAGAAAACAAGAGTGGTGGTGATGGGTGATTCCACTCTAAGAGGAGCAGAATGTCGCATATGTTGACCTGATCAGACTCACAGAGAAATCTGTTGCCTATCTGGGCTAAGGGACCTCACTAGAAAACTCACTTGTCTGGTATGGCCCTGTGACTACTATCCTTTATTAGTCTTCGACACAGGCACTAAGGAAACCTCTTAAAGAAGCCTGAAAGGCCTCAAGAAGGAATTCAGGGCCTTGGGGTAACCACTCAAGTGGCTCAGTATTTGTGTATAATTTATGAGCGCAACTAAACATAAGAATAGCTTGATCTTTCTATTGTTAGATCAAAGATGGGATGCTCTTTTTGGTCAATCACATTACTTTATCATTTGTCTGTGATAAAAGTTTTAATAGTGTCAGGGAAAATCCTTTAATGTATTAGTAACTGATGAGTACACTGTGACCAGCACTGGGAGGAGAAAATGAAAAAAACCCAAGCCTACTCTGAACTTGAATTACTTACCAGCTGATGTGCAGTCAGAAGCAGGTTCAGTGCTGCAATGTGCTATTTGAGTGGTATTTACTCTGTATGTGACGTGTATTTATTCATTTGAGGTTACGAAGTGATGTATGAAGTGGAAGAATATCCCTTAACCTGTATGGAATAAGTTGTTTAGCATATGCTGGTCATAGAATGATTCATTTTCTCATAAGTGAATCTGGAACACTTCCCAGAATAGAACTGCCTCTCAAACATGTAGCTTTGGCCGACAGTGCTGAACTGCAATGAAAGAGTGGGATACAGCCTTTCTGTGCAATGCACATTTGGGATTCTCCATCCTCCAAAGAATTTTATTAGCTGCCTCTTGCTATTCAGTTCCAAGGGAAAAAAAAACCCAAACAAATTCTTAGGTTTGGAGTTCTATGACTGGTAGATACTGGGACAGCTTTGTGTCTACATCTGTACTTCTGCTGGTTTTCTTGTGATGAGCCTGTTTAGTCAATTGTTCCAGCAGTGCATGACTAATGTTTTTACAGAGTAGTTCCTGAGTTAATTGATGTTAGAGAAATGGGTCAGATAAAGAGACAATTAATACTTTGGAGTGTTGCTTGTATCTGCCATCTGCACTCACCACTTTCATTCATATTCTTTTAGCAAATGAGTAATAGTTTTCAAAAAACTGGTGTAAATGTGTTAGATGTTGGCTCTTCATGTTAATGAATGAGCATCACTACTATAAGCTTTATCTGCTTTTTGAGTACACATTTCAGTTTTCTTTCAGATTTTACATTTCAATTATATTTTATAGCATGGAAAAAATGAAAATATGAGAAATCCTTGAAATTTTCTCTGCAGCGATTACTATTTAGCTATTTAAATACAATGGAATGATGGATTTTTTTAGTGAGTAAAATGTCTAAATAATTAAATAATAAATATTTAAATAATATTTAGTTCTTAAATTTCATGTTACTTGACAAACTCATCAGGCTTGTTTAAAGAGAATTTCAGAAACTAAATCTTTTTATGGAGGAACTCTGTCATTTTCTTCTGTGAACTTTCCTGTTGAGACAGGAAGGATGTATTTAACTCTGGATTGCTGATATCTAAATGAAATTGTATAATTGCTGATGCCTATGTTACTCATGGACTCTATTCAGGTGTCTAATTTTCTAGTACAGTCTAGTCAAAACAGTTTATAGAGTCTGAAGAGCTATTCACCTCTTACATTCCCTAATATAAGACATTACATTAGGTGAGCTAAATAGTTTTCCAGACTATATTTACTTTATCAAGCCCAATTCAGTCACTTGCATGAACCATGTCCATCTTAGATGCTTGAAGATATCCTACTTTATCTCCTATTGATACTCTGAATGCTTTGACTATATTGTAGGTTCACTGAAATGTTTCAAACACATGCAGATGTCCTGGACACCTACCCTTTGATGTCTTATATGGGTTTGGATGTCTCTGTTTAGGTAACTGACCAAAAGCCCATATGACTAAACATTCAAGTATTTTTGTTAGAAATTGACACCCTCACTAATGAACAGAAATCAACATCTAGATACTGAATTTTAAGTCTCTACAATCTGGAGATGAATCATATAATTCTAGTAATTTTCTGGAATGATATAGTTTTATTATGAAGAGGTTTTGAGAAAAATTTTCAGAATATTTTTATGAATCCCCAAAAGCAGTAATGATCACCACAAGCTGCTCTCTGACGTCTGTTTCATAACTCATAAATGACATGTCTTGCCCTATCCATGTAACAAACTTGGTTAATATGAACAGTAATGTCAATCCAAAAATTGTCCCAGAAATTTTTTAAGACTTTGTCAAAAGGATTAGGCCTACTAGTCCCTACAAAGTCTTCTGACAAGCCTTATCAGACATGGTCTCCAAAGCCAGTATGCTAACTATGAAGAAGTATAAAGAATATGATTTCTCTATTTTGCTCTGTAGAAGTAGTCCAATCCTCATGCTGTTTCCTATACCAGTCCTGGAACTTTTCATCCTGCTTTTCCCAGCTGCTCCTCTGTTCTTTAAATAACTAAAACTATTAGGCTGATAAAGGGGCCAAAGCACCACCCAAATGAAGACAGGTTAAGAAAATTGGGGCTGTTCAGCCTGGAGAAGAGAAGGCTGCCTGGAGACCTTATAGCAATCTTCCAGTACCTAAAGAGGGCCTACAAGGATGCTAGAGCAGGACCCTCCATAAGTGACTGTAGTGATAGGACAATGGGTAATAGGTTCAAACTTAAACAAGGGATATTTAGGTTGGGTATGAGGAAGAAATTCTTTACTGTGAAGGTGGTGAGGCACTGGAATAGGTTGACCAAGGAAGTTGTGAATGCTCCATCCCTAGCTATGTTCAAGGCCAGGTTGGGCAGAGCCTTGAGCAGCGTTTAGTAAGAGGCATCCCAGGCCGTGGCAGAGGGGTTGGAACTAGATGGACTTAAGGTCCTTTCCAACCCTAACCATTCTGATTCTATCTCCTAGCAAGTCCTTCAATAATGATATGATTCACACACTCTGCTAAGCATCAGTTGTAAGATAAAGGTATTTTAGAGGTATTTCCAAGTATGTGCACAAGCGGAACATGTGTATGTAGTGAAATTCAGAGTTGCAACTGAGGCTTTTCAGATTTTAAAATTAAAAAATAAAAAATTACTAATAGGTTGCTATTAAAACATAAATGTCAACAGTATAAATCTCTAATATTAAGAACTAATTATATTAACCTCAAGAAAAAATTGTTCTCATGGTGGTGATAGATGCATATGTATTAGACAAAGTTTTAAACATTAAGTTTGGGAAAGTGTCTTTACCTAGGTGCTATAGAGATACTTGAGGATGGAAATTGGGTTAGTTTGCACCACTAAGTAAAGCAGGAGAACTGTGTTGGCTTCAGGCAAGTGCAGAGAACAGGAGGTTTGCCCTGAGGATATGCACTAATTTAAGCTTGCCTTCTGTGGTCAGTGGTTCACTCCCTTTCAAAAGAACACACCCCAGTGTATGAAAAGCTTCCGAAGAAATAAACTTTTTCAGATTAAGGTCATTCTTCACCCCTGAAGTTGTGAAACAAAAAATAGTCATAACACAAGGGGAAATAAGTAGTTACCACAAGGATACATTAAGAACCAGAAGACCCATCCCTACTAGAAGGAAATGTGGCAGGAGAGCCAGGAGACCCTCTTGGATGGATAAGATGCTGCTGAGGAAAATTCAAAGGAAAAAGAAGCTTATAAAAGGTGGAAGCAAGGACAGGTGGCCTGGGAAGAATACGGTGATGTTGTTCGGGAAGCTAGGGATCAGATTAGGAAGGCTAAGGCCCAATTAGAATTAAACTTGGCTAGGGATGTTAAGGATAACAGGAAGAGATTCTATAGGTACATTGCAACTAAAAGACAGACTAGGGACAGTGTGGGCCCTCTCCAGAATCTCTCTGGAGAACTGGCTACCCTGGATTTGGAGAATGCAGAGCTTCTTAATGACTTCTGTGCCTTAGTCTTCACTGGGAAATGCTCTGACCACAACACCCAAGTCTTGGAAGGCAGACGCAGGGACAGTGAGAATGAAGGCCGTTGTCCCATTCTAGGAAAGGATCTGGTTCGTGACCATCTTAGAAATCTGAATGTGTACAAGTCCATGGGACCTGATGAAATCCATCAACGGGTCCTGAAGGAGCTGGCAAATGAAGTTGCTAAGCCACTGTCCATCATATTTGAAAAATCATGGCAGTCAGGTG
>JAOEHX010035436.1:0-10835 GCA_025448015.1 Bolborhynchus lineola
GCTCAGCACATCAATTACATCTAGAGCGTTTTTCTCTTTTTTTCTCCTCAGAACTGTCTGAGTATGTTAAAAGGACAATAGAAAGATGAGAAAACATCTTTTTTCTTTTCCCCTCCTGCAGTTAAATGTTGCATTTTCAGGTCTGAGAATCTATTTATTGATTATGTTGATACTGGCAACAGCAAAGCCATTTGTTTTTTTAATCTTCAGTAGGTATATATATCATGATTAGTACATGAACTGAGTTCAGTCCATTTGTAAAGTAATTTTCATTTCCTCTCATGGGAAAACAAGTAAATAAATGCAGACATGGGAAAAGCTTGTGGCAATGCACTCGTTATGAATGAACACTGGCTTTAAAATAGTGAAATAAAGATATCAATGAAAACAGGAAAAGCAGAAATGAACATAAAGAATTTCTTCTTTTATTCACACAGACAACCTGTAACAGTGAAAGTTCCCCCACAAAAGGCAACGGAGTCCTCTATGTGATAAGGCAGATTGGTAGATGGAGCACCTTGAATGTAACACTTTCCCAATGCAAACTTACACAGTTTACTTTGACTACCAGTGAATGAAGGAAATTGCCAATAGATGTTTTCCATTGTGTGCACACAGTATGCATTTGTCTGTTTGGAATAGGTCCAATTCTGCCACTGTCTACTGTATGTTGAACTGTACCTAATTTCTGAAGCATTCTTACTATTTTCAGGTCTTCCTTCTTACAGAGAAGGGATAGACTCTGCGAAAAAAGGACAGGAAATGAGGTACAAGGGGTTCTTTAGTTATGATTTTATCACACAGTAGCCCTGGAATAAGTAGACTTAAAAGCTGCTAATACTTTTCTTCTGGAGATCTAGGCAGATATTTTCCTTCTGGACTTGTCACGTAGCCTAGCTTTGCTAGGTGTGTTGGAGATTGAAATTAATGGTATGACTTCATTATCTCATTTGGGAAAAAGGATTATTTTTTTTCCCTCAGATTAAATCAATGCTCTTTTCACAGTTTAATCTTAGTGAACAGACCTTTTTCTGAATCAGGAAAAAAACCCACACTGTTTGATCATGTAGCAGAGCACTTGGAGTGCTGCAGAAGTCACTTCCTTCTTTTGTGAATAACTAGAATTTTCCAAACAATCATTTTCAGAGCTTTTTGGCCGAGGAACCATGTTTGCTGTTCATACCACATGCCATATCAGTATTAAATGTGGAAAGGGGAATACTAAGAATAAAAGAAGTGTAAAGTAATTCTAGAGCAAGGTTGTAACTTCCTTGAGTGAGTCCTTGCCATTTGGATGAGCTAATCTTTGTTCCCATCTGTCTTCTTCACATCTATGTTCACAACTGACCTGTGCATGTTCCCTTTCAGGGGTTATTCCTCTGACACAGTAAGAGGCAGTAGAGATCTATAGTGTGGTTTGGTAGGTATAGACTGGAAATGAGGGCTATACCTTACTGCCAGGGAATCAAGCCATGGCGCACCAGTGCAGAACGGTGTCTTAAGGTATAGTAAAATATTTTTCCAGAGAACAGGCAAGGTTAAGAGCTTCTTTTGTGAGTACTGTCCACAGCCTGTTCCAAAGCAATTATTTAGTTAGTAATAAATACTTAATTGTGGAGCTGATACTGAGGCAATACTGAAGTGGGAGAAAGATTAGCTAAAGATTATTCTTCTAGGCAGAGTTAAAAGGCAAAAGAATTATTTAATATGAGCAGCAGTGCAGTAAATAATCTCTCAGGCACTCACACATATGTCTAACTTGAAGTGTCTCCACAGTTTCTTGTGGGTTTATTAATACTTTTTTCTGGAATCACAGGTCAAAAGCCCATTATTAGGATGTGAGAGTCTGTTCCCGCTATCTTTTGCTCTGCTCAAACCCACAAATGTTCCTTCCTTCAGGATTTTAATTCAGAGATGGCTTCTGGAGACATATACTGACTCTAAATATGTCACTAACAATTTCCAGTGGTAGCAGCATTTGTATGAATAGTCATATTGATGACAGTGGTATTTTTCACTGGAGTTAGTTCATAGACTTCTTTAATACTTTATGCATATTTCTGGTTCAATTGCCCTTTTGTTAATGTGGATTATATGTACCAATGTATATGTTTAGTGATTATTTTTTCCAACTGAAATTTGGGAGTGTTCTATCTGGATTAGCCCAGTGTGCAGCTGCTTGGAGTCTGCTCATGACAAATGCAACAGTTCACTCAGAGATGCAGGGAGATACCTGGATCAATTTGGATTTCTATAATCCAGAGTTATGGCATTCAGCATAGGTACCTTGCAAAAACCTCATGTCTAGTTCCTTTTTGCAGATGAGTAAAGTGTTAATAGGATTACTGAGGAAGTGAGTGGTTTTCTCTCTTTTCCTGAGTGTGTTCACCCCCTTGTCTGCCTTGCAGGAGATGCACTGACCGTCAATAACCTATTCTGTGATGGTGCAGTCCTTCCTCTACATTTTTCTTCTCCAAATTGCTTTCTATATTTTGAAATATCCTATGTGTACTTAATAGAAAATGCACACCTGGTTGTGGTAATGGGTTCCAACATCCACACCTCTTGTTTGGAAATACATATTTTGAATCATATCTATCATATATATATATATATATATATAAAATACGAATCCTATCAGGCTGAAGAGGAACCTGGCTGGAATTTCCTGGGCAAACACCATAATCTTCAGGTTGTAGAAGGGAGGAACAACTTTTCTTCCTTTTTTTGCCTTGCAGGTGACATGTAAAGAGAAGGTGAGGTGGGGGTAGTTTTTTACTGCAGCTTGGCAATTTTCAAAACTCCTGTAATGCAATGGTTGAAATCAGTTGTAAAGCAGTTACCTGCATCTTGTGAACATTTTTGACTCTTGTAGGTCATTCTATAACCCCAAAGCCTCAAGCTGAGTAGCTGGGGAACTGAGATGCATATGTAGGAAAAATGTGCCTGTGTGTTTTGATTTCATTGTTTGGTTTTGTTTGTTGTTTTTTTTTTTTTTTAGGCAGAGCTTTAAGGGGGTGCAGAAAGCTTTTGGCCTTCACTTCAAATAGGTGAACATCTGCTGTAACTCTCAAATTGGAAATATATATTTCTGTGGCTAGTTTTGTGCAGTAAATATGTGATTATATTGTACTTTGTATTGTAATCATCTGTATCCCTCTGTACTTGCAAGAGAACCCCTTTCTCTCATTTTAGCATTTGTTCTTTCACAAACCCACAAATGACAACCTAAAGAACAACTAAATACTCACTCTGGCAAGCCCAGTGCTCTTGTCATGAATGTTGTGTCTTTTGCATTAGAATGTCATATGGTAAACTGGCTTTATGCCTAAGAACTGATGCATGTCTAATTGACAGAGGCAGCATTTTATACAATGTTTGCAGAAGAAATGAGTAAAGTTTTCTGTGACAAGGTATTCTCAATCAGTAATGCAGCTCATGCAAACTAGACTTATAAACACATAATCAAAACTCAAACCAAAACCCTACAAACAAACCCCCAAAACATATAAAAACCTGCCATCCACCCCCTCTTCCCCAACTCTGCAAAGAAACAAGTAAGAAGACTCACTTATGAAACAGAAATTCAACATACCTAAAATTTGGTTGCAGTTGTCATAAATATCAAGGCATATCACCTTTCTCCAGACTAGAATTATAACTTTGGGTAGTGTGGACGCATAAGAAATTTGGCTGGCTGTAAGATTATCTCATACCCATCTTCTTCTAGGTCATATCTTTATTTTAGTATCTTTAGAAAATTTAAAATGTAGTGTTTGGAGAGTATGTAGTAACTGAAGTATTCAATCTAAACAGAAACCTGTGAAAGAATGAGAACATGGGGTTGCAATTTTTGTATCACTTGGGAAAGCCACCCAGAATTATGATGTGAGAAAGAGATAACGTATCTACTGAAAAATGGTCCACAGAGGAGAGCATTAACCATGATGGTGTAGAACTACAGAGTAAAACAAATATTTGAAGAGATTAGTGGGTGGGCTAATAAGGGAATGAAAGTGGAATTTTGATAGTGACAGTCCTACTGAAATCCCTTCCTTTGTAATTGTCATTCTGACAGGGAATTACAATTCCATTTGTGTTCTGTCATTATTATTGCCACACAGGAATATGAATTTTGAGGAGTATCTTAAAATAATGTTTTGCAATTGAAGAGTTAAAAAAGCATCTACTTAAGAAATATGAACTTGCCATAAAAAACAAGTGGTAAATGCTCAGCAGAGTTCAGATTTGTTTGTAAGAAAACCATCACATTGAAATGGTTGTGTGAAGCCCAGCATGCATATAGCAAAGCAACCGTCTGTATAAAGCTGTGCTTGTAAGTATGACGAACTGTGAAATACAGAATTACATGGAAAAATATATTAACCAGCACTAATCAGTACTAATGAAATGACAGAGTTCTTTATCGATTTCTGCAAATTAAAATAATACTCAAATAAAGCAAGAATGAATGATAGAAATCCTTGATAGGGCCAAAATGCCTTGCAGACGTACTGTTTTGAGAATTAAAGAGCATAAAGAAAAAGACACAGGATAGGTTTATTTTACAGAGCAGAAGGTTGTTCATAGGCTGGAGTACAAGAGATGGAACCCTGTGTGATGATATAGGTATGTAAGTGGAGGTGTATGGAGCAGGTTCACTAATTACTTTATAGGATTTTTTGAAGGACAGGATAGAAATGAGACAGTGTGTCATACTGATGGAGATACCAGTGCATCATTAGTGTACATGTAGCAGCAATAATGAATTGTTTATCTGTGTACAAAAATGTAAGTCAGACTTTCCATAGGAGAGCATTAGAAGCTGCTGCTGGAAAACATTGCGGTTGGCACAGTTGAAAATGTGGTCATGTGTTGGCAAAGTCAAAATTATTAAAGATTTGGGGAAAAAAAAAGTAATCAAATGTTATGTTACAGCTTGAAGCCCTCTAATGTACAAAAATGTGTCAGCTGACTCTCTATGTCCTTTGACTATAAAATCATAACATCTTTCTTTAATTTACCACAGGAATACTTAGCTTGGATGCCAGGAAAACTAAGTAGGAAATCCAACTTAGGATAACTATGAAGAATATCTCAATGGCTAACACTACACTGGGTTACACTTTGAGGCTATGCAATCCTTCACATCTGGGGATAAGGCCAGACAAAACCTCATTTTATGTGTAGTTGATAATGCTTCATTGCACTAAGTGGTGAATTCTGCAAGGAAGGTCTCGTAAGTTGTGTATTTCTGTAATACAGAAAGCACTGAGCAGAGCAGGTTCTGAATGCTGAAGAACTTCAGCTGTGGTAGGTTTATATTTTGGCAGTTTCTGTGCAGTATTACTTCAGCAGTTAAGGATGCTTAATATTTGAGAGATGCTGGAT
Organism: Bolborhynchus lineola; assembly: GCA_025448015.1. Classification (NCBI taxonomy): domain Eukaryota; kingdom Metazoa; phylum Chordata; class Aves; order Psittaciformes; family Psittacidae; genus Bolborhynchus; species Bolborhynchus lineola. Next base: position 5,392 of record JAOEHX010035436.1, read on the forward strand.
GTATTGGAAGCAGTAGTTTCAGCTTGCTTCTGGAATTAACAGCAACAAGACAGCATTCTAGTATATGACAGTGAAAATAATCCGGAGGTACACCATGTTTCACATTCTTGTACCCTGTGTGGTACAAGAATAAGCAGTTTGCTTATAAAACCAAGAGCTAACGAGCATACAATTCCATATGGATTTCAGGACATGTCAGCTTCCTTTTGTTTTTTTTTTAGGATATAATTTTGTTACAGTATTTTTAAATACTGCTTACTAGATTGTGGCAAAATATTGGCTTTGTATAAAGGTGCTCAGCCAGACCCAAACAGGTTGAAAAGCTAATATGCAAAGGAGTATTCTAGTACATACAGATTTTTCCAGCCCGTCGGGATATCTAAACAAACTCATTGTCACTTTATCTGAAATAAATCTGCCTCAAATTGTTCTTTGAGCACAGTGCAGAATGGCAATGGGATACTGACTAACAAGGTCTCAGAGGGGCAGTTAGCGGAGAGTATGAAGTACTGATGGGTGCAGAAAGACCATCTGAGATGCGAGTTTCCACAGAATTGAATCAAATGTAATAACTGTGTTCAGAGTATGGAAAGGTGTGGAAGTGTGACTGTGGCAGATGTCACGTGAAGGAGAAAAAAAGCCAGATTTGTGGGTTTTGTCTGGGATTTTAAAATAATATTTTCAGCAAAAAGAAATGGTTGTACAGTGGAATCCTGTGACTTCCTTGTGTTGTAATAATTCTTTTCTTAGCAACTCCGTCTCAAACCAGAGAGCATCCTGGAGAAAGGGATGTGATAGCATTTCCAGTTGTAGATGATATAAACCCATAGGACAGTCCAAGGTAGCATTAGTTGAGAAGGTGAGTACAGGGAAAAATAACTAAGGAAATTCAGGATTAATCTCACAACCCACATACTACTTCTCTTGGTTTTTTGTGTCTTCTTTATATGTAACTAATCTGCAGTCAGCTCCTCTGCCTGGACCATTTATCCTGGTCAGTGGCCAAAAGAGGTCTGAGCACCCACTCAGTAATATCTCAACTAATATTTTCACAGTTGAATAAACTGTGCTGCATGAAAACTGTCATCGTACCCTTTATAAACACTCACTACTTTCTGTCTTAATCAGGTACTTCTTGTTCCTTAACTCTGTCCTGGATGCCTGTGGCTTTTAAGCTATGCACACATTTACCAGTATATGGCAAAAAGGACCATTGATTAAATTTGTCTTGGAAGATGAGGGAAATGTCAGCTAAGTGTCAAAGGCAAAGAGGAATTTAGGTGAAATTTTCTATTCTGTAACTTTTCTTTTTTTGTCTTTTCTTGCAAATATGAGACTCCCCCACCCCCCCACTTTGTTCTTCCTTCATGAAAACAGATAGAAAATCCATACTGCTCTCAGTCTTGGGTGACAAAGTGAAATCCACATATCCTCAGGACAGGAAAGACAGAACAGCTGCTACATTAAGAAAGGATGTGTTAACAACACTACCATATAAAATAGCTTCTCCTGGCATTGCTTAATGAGGAAGCCAGAGGTATTTTTTAAAAAGCAAAATGCATTTGAGGATCTGAACTAATTAATCTGTTGTGCTTACTCTATCAGACAGTGATCCCACACCATTCTTGACAGGATGGTTCATTACTATGCTGCTTTACCATGGGACTACCATTATGTCTATGCTTCTGTCTCAAATATGGCTGACAACTCAGGATCAGACCAATGCCAACAAATCTGACATCCTTGCACATTTCAAATGCCCAGGATTTTTAATGGGAATTTGTTGCTGAAATAAGAAGGCCAAGAAGCCAGCTGAGTCAGAACCACCAAAATATTGTGAAAAACTGTCTCTTATTTACATTTGAATTTATTATTTTCAGTTATTTATCAGCAACTTTCATATTGCTTAAACATATGATTTCCCCCTAAAATCAGGTACAATTACTTGTAACTCAAATTTATGGAGTCAGATACCAACAGAAAGCATCTCTGTTTGATGACCTTTCTGATGCCGAAAGTTAATTACATTTATTTTCAACCAATACCAACCAACTCCACTAATTTCATAAATCATCCTTTAATTCACTTATACATGTGAACGCTGTACTTCTAGACTGGGATCCATAATTCAGCTGGAATAAGAAATAATCAGCACAAAAGGGCACCATAGGCTTGGTACAGTCCTCTGACGCTTCTTTTCATCCCAAGAGAACAGACGGATGCAGAACACATTCTGTGATCTGAATTATTTCACTGGCAATTAGGAAGCCAGTGTTTCCAGTAGCCACTCTTTAATGGGATGGGAATTGCAGTGGTAGGTGGAATCCTCCCTCTATCATCTTCTATAATCAAAGTAAAAAAAAAAGAAGCACTGACATTGATTCCATGTTGACAGGAATCAGTTTCAAGCAGAAGGCAGTGTGTTGAAAACCTTTAAATAGAAAACGTATCAATCTTTACTAAAGTGGTATGTAAAGAAACACATTCCTACTCCAAAATCTTTGCCATGTGTTGTTCTTTATTTATATATGGATTTTTAAACTGTTTAAATGTAACATTGAGCTGAGTTTATTTACAATACTGAAACAAAACTTGGGCCTCTTGTTTCTTTCTGCTACGAAAACATTATGGAGTACCCGAGCCTGAAAATATGTATCAAGGTTGTCTTATGGTAATACAAGTTAAAAAATAATTAGGGTGAGATGTGGAAAGCTGCTTATGGTTAAATGCTGAAAAAAGAATATAGGCTAACAAATGACCTGGTATTACTCTGCTTGAAAAAGCATAGCTTGATATTTATCCGGGGTTTGTTCATTGACATGCATGTTTATCCATGCACTTTCTTGTGCAAGTAATAATAATTCAAGCACCTTGGTCTAAGAAAAATGTATATGTTTTTCCTCTAAAAATATCATTGCCAAGACCCAGAAAATTCAGTCTTTCTTACTCTCTTGCATTACACCTATCAGATGCAGATTTTGTTTGCTTACTGAGATGAAATCTCTCTTTAAACAAACCTGTCTTCACCAAGGAATAGGCTCCCTCAAGGAAAAAATGTAGTGAGTAGATAGGAACTTCATAAGAAAGAAAACTTCATGCCATAAATATTAGCAGAGGTAATTTTTGTTGAAAGTAATACTAAATATCTTCTATATTGCTGATACATTCTGCTTTTGGTTCCCTGCCACCCTTCTCTAGAGTTAGAATGATACTAATTTTGAGTTCCATCTGCTTTTATATGGAATCCTCACCTAGCCAAACATGGTTTCCTGAGTTCAAGAATTATTTCATTTTTTTATTCTCTTCAATGCTTTCTCAAATATTTTTTTTTCCTCAAACCATTAATGTATAATGCTAGGTAGGTTCCCAAGCATACTGTTTAATGACTTTCCTATGCTCATTTCCAATTTTTCTATACCCTGCCGTGATTCAAAGCCTTAATTCTAAATTAAAAGGTTTCAAAAAATTTTACCCTTGTTTTGTTATATTAGTGTATGGGTATATCTAAGCAGATACATTAACAAGTATCCCTCTGATGACCCAGACTGCAGCAGGAATTCAGCACTGTGTAAGGAATAATAATAAGTGACAAGGAAGGTTAACATATACTATGAAAAAAATGCCTAAGAATAGGGATCTCTAATCCCAGCTGTCAGAAGCATGGCAAACCCCAATTCATCCAAGCTGAATCCAGAGACAGTGAAGCTTGATATACTTCATAGTACTGAGGAGTCACCTCTAGAGCAGCTTAGCAATGAAGTATCTGTATGGGCAGGCCATAAGCACTCACAGGCTGCCCAGACTTTACTTGGATACTTGGGCTAAGACGGCTGCCTATTAATGAATTCTTCAAAACAAAGCCAATCAGCTACTATGGAGTTCTTTAAATTACCTTTAAACCCCTTCCAAAACACCAGTTTCTTTATTTCAAACAACAGAATTCATAGAAAGTGGTCTTAAAAAGGCTCGATAACAACATAGAAATATGTTTTGTCCAAAATAACTGTTTGGTGATTTTATACAGTTAAGATCATAGAAACAGACTGTAATTGCTGGGATCCACATGATAGCACAGACATGATTTTGTCGTTGGGGCATAACTGGAGATTTCAATTTTAAAAGGCTAAGCATGTTTTTAGGGGTTTTTAGAAATGACAGGTTACAGAACTGCAGGTATTATATTTCCATCCAAGTCTTTTTATATATCTGTAAGCTCTTTCATTCAGGATTGGCAATGCCATAACAAAAAGGAAAAAAGACAACAGAAGTTGTACATTCTGCAGAAAAGAAGGGAACTGGGCCAACGTCTTTTATTTTTTATATATATATTTCTGTTCATGACATTCAGCAGTAATTTTTTATTTCATTAACCACATGAAAGATGTGCAATTATCTCCATGTTAGTGGAAGGAGAATCCCTCTCTTCACACACTGTTTTATGTTTAAAGTTTTCTAAGGTAATTCTGTCACTCCTATATTATTTCTGTCCCATTCTGAGCCTTTCTTTTCTAGTTGAGACCCAAAATGCTTGAGCATCCTTATAAATCTAGTACCAAATGGAGGTTCAAAACCAAGTGTATTAATGCAGGAAGGCCCTGGGGATATTGAATGATGCTGCTGTAACGCTGGGTCCCTTTCTATTTCCCAGTTCCTCCTGGGGAATCTGCTCAGGCTGCTGCTAAGGCAAAACATATGCTTCTGCAAGCTGCTCTTCCTGGCATGAAGGACAGAAGAACAAAAGCAAATGCTCCACAGGAACCATTGCATGAGGCAATTTTTTTCTAGCTTGAAACATTTAATGATCATGAACAGGGAGAAGACATTATCCAACTGGCATGAGCAACACCTTGATATATAAGGGACAGTTAAAATAATGTTATCACTAATGAAAGAGATGGCAGTAACGTTGTTTGAAAGATAAATGCTGGAGTCTTGAGCTGCCTATGCTGTCATAGCAGCAGAGATACAGGCTAACGTACAACTATCTGGCTAGCTTTTTATGCAGGTAGAAAGCTACATTTTTGTCTAGGTAGCAGCAGAATTTGGCTGCTTATGGCCTGGGAAGGTGTACCGAGGTGGAGGCCTGTTACGGGTGTCCCTTTGCCTGTGGACGTTGTCAGCTGGGACTTCAGTAAAGCACTGACACTGTCTCACACAGTGTTCTGGAGAAACCGGCTGCTCGTGGCCTGGGTAGGTGTGTGCTTCACTGGGTAAAAAACTGGCTGCATGGCAGAGCTCAAAGTGTGGTGCTGAATGGTCACTAGTGGTGTCCCTCAGGCCTCAGTGTTAGGGCCAGTGTTGTTTAATATCTTCAATGATCTGGATGAGGGGATCGAGGGCACCCTCAGTCGATCTGCAGATGACACCAAGCTGGGTGGGAGCGCTGACCTGCGGAGGGCAGGAAGCTCTGCAGAGGGCTCTGGGCAGGATGGATCCGTGGGCTG
>JAOEHX010035438.1:0-16097 GCA_025448015.1 Bolborhynchus lineola
ATTGCCACTTTGAACCATGTAGTTTCTATCACTTTACGAGGGATCTGGCTTCCAACTGCAGTTTCTCTCCCATCCTCCTTGGGCTGCTTTCAGCCCTGAATGAGAATAGGGCTTTGGATCAATGGTTTGCCTTTTGTCATATGACAGGTGACCACATTATGTACAGATAATAATTGGGTTGTTCCCTCACACTCTCTTCTATCTGGAAAGTTATATCTAGATGATTAGAAATCGTCTTATTTCCAGACTGAATTAATTAATGAGCATTAGTATTTGTGTCACTGTGGTGCTTTAGTTGAATTACTCCATCACAGAATCAATGTGGCCTAAAAATGTGTAATATTTTTGAAAAGGATAAGTATGATGCAAGGGTGCTTGGGTAAAAAACTGATCTATAGGGAAAAGCTAGAATTACATTAGCAACAAAATTGGCACAAAACCCCGGAACAATGAGTTTCTGGATGCAAGTTATAAGGCAAACAGTGGAACTAGTTTCAGTTGGAATTTTCCAGTGGAGAATTATGAGACTTGATTGTCTAAAATATCCACGGTCTGGATCACTGTGGGAAATTGCTCTCTTGTAAGTGGTCTTACATGCAGTTGAGTTATGTTGTAGGAAAAATGAATTAGAAATGTTTCAGGGCTCATATGATTCAGAGACATGATCATTTTGTAAATGTGAATAAAGGAAATTGAAGGTGATCAACACATTTCAAGATCTGATTAACGTGATTATTTGAAATATATTGTGACTCTGAATTCCCTATTAAATTAATCCAATTATATTAATAAGGTATTCATGCTATATTTAAATCAGGTTTTCTGAGTTGGGACACAGTCAAAAAGCTTGATAATATCTGCGGATGAATGTGCTCTGACCCTCTCCAACTGAAAGAAACTAAACTCAATGTTAGAACAACTGTATCTTATGTTGCAATTGGCACAGGCTGGAAGCTTGCAGTAGTCAATCGTCACATCTCAGCTGATGTGTGGTAACTTGCCAAGTTGCAGTAGCCTAAATGCTTCTGATTGTGTTTCTGCACTCCATTTGTTAATCCATTTCCTGACTGCTCTTACCAAAATTTATTTATATTTGTAGGTTAAATAAACAATCCTTCACTTTGGCTTTTCTTCTGTGAACTGAACAATACAATTATTTGAAAAGTTAATTTTGACATCTTTCTAGAAAATTAATTAAAAGAACTCAAAGTAGTCAAAGTGTTTGTGGAGAGAGCATTCAAACGGTTAATGTGAATTTTGTATAGCTTTTATTTTTTTTTTTTCCTTCAACTCAGTCCTTCCCCAAGCCTCTGAAATTATAGGCACGTTCAAGCAGAACAACTGTTTTCTACTTTAGTTCAACATGTTAATCCATTCCATTCTGTGTCATTTTGTTAGAGGGTGCCTTCATGTTGCACATGCTGCAAATAGCACAGATGTGCTAGGATAAAAAACCTTGACTATATTTCAGATGGGTCTTTATGAAATGCCATTGCATGCTGAGAAGCAAATTCATGCTTCTATTAGAAACAAACACAGCAAAAAGGAAATAAAAAGAAATCCAAATTATCTTCTGCTAAATTTGCATCTGCAAATACTAGATTTTAAACAATAAATGCTTTCCTAGGCACTCAAATGATAGCTATGGAAAAGAAAGAGTCAAATATTTAGGTAGGAAAAATAGTCCTTAAATTCTGGTCTTCTGCACAATATAATTGTTATCATACTGCTTTCTTTACTATAAGGGTGGTGAGGCACTGGAATGGGTTGCCCAGGGAAGTTGTGAATGCTCCATCCCTGGCGGTGTTCAAGGCCAGGTTGGACATAGCCTTGGGTGGCATGGTTTAGTGGGAGGTGTTCCTGCCCATGGCAGGGGGGTTGGAACTAGATGATCTTAAGGTCCTTTCTAACCCTAACTATTCTATGATTCTATGTTTCCCAAGATGGTCCCAAAATGTTGCTATAAGAAATCAAATTTTCAACTCCTGTCTGGTCTCAGTGACAAAACGACTGGAGGGCGGTGGTCAACTTTTTATTAGAAAGGATAGCATCAGTTAACATGAGAAGTTAGCAGCTTATCAGTCTGAGGTATTCATGAACCATTTTCCTGGCTTTTTCCATAATACCTCTGTGCTCTTGTTTTGTTACATGCTTATTCCCTCTCTCATGGCACATACAGTGTCAGTACTTTTGGCACTTACTGTATAAGAACACTGGAGAATTACCTTATCTTCCCTTGTATATGAAGAATTCCAAACCTGATAATACTAAAATGAATAATACATTTAAAACAGTAAAACTACAAATAAATTGTGTGCTTTAAATGTAGAGTTTGTGCTTTCTTTAGTTTATCTAGCTACTGCAGCCTTGTCAACAACTCCTCTCCTTGGAAATTTATGTTTGCTCATTTTGCAGTGTTTAAGACAGGATATATTGGCAGAATTTTGCAAAATTATGCTTTTTTACTGAAGGCTCATATGTATTGTATAGCACTATATAATGTCTTCAGATACTATTAACTATTGACTGTGCTTGATTCTGAAAAACCTGCACCCAGAACCTTCCTGCCATTATGGGATTTGTTTTTCTAGGTGTTTCTGGGCATATATTCCCAGTGAAAATGCCTATGCAAGTGTCTGATAACAGAGTTCAGATACTAGGTGTTTTATACAATCTTCATCCTACTTAAAATCTTGGAAGTTGTCTAAGTTTAAACTCTGAGTTTTGTAGTCAGTGAAATGAATCAAGGGTCTGCAGGGAGAGATTCATCTTGTCTACACCACCAGATTTAAGATGAGATGAATTAACCTCTGGAGGTACCTCATTCATTCCCTTCATACATATGGGGCTTAAAGTTACTCTTTTTAAAGTAGACAGCTAACTTTCAGATGACTGAAGTTGATGATATTAATCTTCCCTGTTGTAACTGGAATGCTCACAGCTGAGAATGTGCTAACAAGCTCTTGGGCTTTTCATCAAAGCTGCACTGACACTGCTCAGATTTAGCTTGCAGATGGTAGATGATTCTAGTGGTGTTTTGGTATTTCCTCCAAAGCAGTATCACAGGAAATTATTGAAGTTTGGCCATTATTCAGCTATGAGAATCCAAAACAAAGCTGCTTAGAACAGCTTAAATGTTTTCTGGAAAGAGAATTGCATTTGATTATTCAGCACTCACTGAGACTATCACACCAGGTGAAATTGAGAAGTGTCTGTTTAATTTGTAACCAGTATCTCTTTTCCTTTGAAATACCTTATTATTTTACTTTAAGTTGCTGTGAGGTCAGCATGGGCAGAAGGAGTGTGTTGGTAATGCTGTTCGTGAACACATTTAGCTGTGGCTGGGAGGCATGTGGGGGACACATTTAGTTTTATCAGAAAGAACCTGCTAAGGGAAGATTTCACATGATAGTAGGAGATGACTGTGTGTCCTTTCTGTTTGCCTTTTAACTGGCATTTCAGGAGTGCAGTAACCTGGAGTGCTGCAAACAGGAGCAACAAACACAGACTCAGCAGCTTTCTTGGCAATTGGGCAAGCAATAGTGGTCCCTAATGTTCAGCAAAACCAGAGCTTAGCCCCAAAATGATGAACTTCAGTTTTCTGTCTATGTTTTTGTTGTGCAGTGGGGCTTTGAGTTTCTGCAGTGGGCTTTGAGATGTGTAGTTTACATGACAAGAATGCAGGAAGCTGAGGCAATAATCTTTGAGAGGACTGGAAAGCATAGTGCACAGAAATGAAAGGCATGGTTTAGAACCATCCAAATGATAGTAGGTTGGAAAGTTTATAAATGCGTTCCACTATTTTACTCCTGGATTTTGCACAGAAGAAAGCTATAATTTAAATGCCAAAGAATATGAGTAGCTGAAGCTAAACACTGATAATACAGCTTTTCATTGCCAAACTTTTCAGAAATGCAAACATCTGTATTATGGAAAATGAATTTGCAGTAGGGAAGAATGCTTAAATTAGAGGCAAGTTCATGCCATTTATAAATTTATAACAATTCTGAAATCAAAAGAATTAGCCACTTAAACGTGTTTGCTTTTCTGCATGAAGTAACATCTGCAAATTAGAGCCAAGCTTGTATTCTCACGTTCAGTGAATCTAAATTGCTTTGTTTATTTATATAAAATGAAAGATTCCAAAGGTAGTAAACATGTTTCCTTCCAGGCTGTTGTTTGCTGTTTTTACTTTTCTTATGTTTTCCATAATCAACCAGTTGCCTTGGAATGACTTCTGAGGTGACTGGTATGACTGCCAAATCAAACGGGTTTGCATTGCATAAGAGGAACAGAAAGGGAATTCTGAGACCACAGATGTTGAGCAAAATCATATATTAATATGATGGAAAGAGTTGCATCCCCAGAGAACAGATGAAAATTTTCTTAAATCTTTTAAAATGCAAAATCTGTCTCAGACATTCCTTTCTATCAAAAGACAGAATTTGCAGTTTCTGCAGAGGTATATTTTGTCCATGCTTCCCAGCAGGAGTGAATTGATCCAGGTCACACAGTCTACAGTTACCCAAGATATATGAGATGCTCCACATGTAAGTGCTGTTTGCTTCCTGCACTGTCAGCAGTAGTAAAGCTGTGAGTGTTGAACATGCACGGCTGGCCTGGAGCAGAAAGCAGGTCATCTTTTTTAATATATTTCAGTTCTTGACAGAGTGCTTATCAGGAATATAATGCTGATCATCTCAGCTCCCCTTATGGCAAGCCCAAAAGACACTAACATTGTTCTACGGTTCTCCAGTTCACCTTAAGCACAGACTAACAGGTGTAGACTTAGTGGAGACCTAATGGCTCTGTAAACTCAAAGTAGGATTTGCCTCTGATTTTTTAGCCATGTGGGCAGTGAAGCCCTTTCCTTGATGGTGGGGAGCAGAAGTAGTATATTTCCGTGAAATGTCCTCATATAACGTATTATCTTTCTGAAGAAAACACGGCTATATTTTCTTTTGTATGCCTGTGGTCTCACTGAAATTGCTTTCCAATCCCATGAAAAATGCTCCCTGCCTCTGCCTGTTAGCTGAAAGTCAGACATCTTTCAGCTTCGTTGAATCATGAGTAAGTTCCAAAGGCTAACTGCTGAAACCCTCCTGCCATGCATCCAGGCAAACACACCACAGTGGCCATTGGCTTAGCAGATTTCAACTGCCGGTGAAAAGTCTGAGAACAGCAATCGCTTTTAAACATGCAGGAATTATAGATCAAAACCATTATCTACAGCAGCACTAAAAAATGATGTGCTGAAAAATATGGGCTGTCTGAGTTTTTAAAGAACATTATGCTGCCACATGGAGTGCAGCATCACTGGCATTGCTCAGTGGAAGCAGATAAGTTACTGGGGGCACAGACCTGGTACTCTCTTAAATGATCCTGTAGAACAAAGGAAAATTAATATTTCTTCCAGTATGCAATCTTAGAAAAACTTTCTGTTTTTCTCTAAACAAACAAACAAAATCACCCAATCTCCCCAAAGACAACCCCCACAAACCCCTCATTTAACACTTGAATGTACTCCAATTTAAAGCATTAAAGCCTGTCTGCATGTTGTAAAAAGAATTTACCACTGCTCACATCTGCTGGAGTTTAATTCTCCCAGGCAGCTACCTTTTGGATTTTACATGTTAAACTTATCACTGTGTAAATTCCATCATATTTGTGCTTCCTTGTTTCTTAGTTTTAACTCTGGAAAAAAGGATTGAATATGGAGATCTTTTATAAACACTATGCAAGAGCATCTGTTATAAATAGTATTGCAATATAAGTTGAAAGCATAGGAACTATGAGTTTGGGATGCTGATGAAAAGATGAAGAGGAAGGGGAGTGTATGAGCGGTCTCTTTCAAAGCACTTCCATTTGCTCCACTGCCTTTCGTCTTTCCTGATGGTGTGTCAGTGCTAAGTCAGACAGCATAGCTTAAATTGAATAGAAGCATCACAAAGGCCATTTAAGGCATTCTCTGTCTGCTGGTTGCTTGAGTTGCTCTGAACTTGTTGGCCACACTACACATCAAACACTCAGGCTTGCTTCTGATCTGTGAGTCTTTGATGTCTTTCTCCTGGAGGGTTTCCATGAGTGGTCAGCAGGATGCAGAGAGGCCTAGAGGCGAGTTAGGAAGTTGGACAGAATGGAGAATCTGCAGGTCAGGTTTCAGTTTCAGACATAAGGGAAATACCGTCTGAAGGAAATGCCTTCAGTGATATTATCTGGTCTAATCATAGAATCATAGCATAGTTAGGGTTGGAAAGGACCTTAAGATCATCTAGTTCCAACTCCCCTGCCATGGGCAGGGACAACTTTATATTTAACTAAAACTTGTTTTGCTTATGGCCTCTGACTGTCATATCTAAAGTATGTTATGTGCTTTGTGATCCTGGAAAACAGCATACAGGTGGAATCACACTTATATCTTTTAAAATGTTTTCCCCTATGGCTGATTTTCAGAATAAGTTGATCTCATGTGACTGCAACTCATCAGCATTCATCCTCCCATTCTTTCATTTGCTGAAGTAGTCAGAAATGTCTCTGGGATATAGTTAGTTCCTTCCTGTTACAGTTAATGATAGTTCTTCATGTGAATATGCTGTGAGGCTTTGGAAATATTTCCTGTGTATCTCACTTTCTCTTGTCCTTCTTTCCATTTCTTTATCCATACTCTAAACTTTTTCTCTAAAGCTTTTCTGTACATTTCAAGGAATGAAATGTACACTCAGACTAGGGACTCCAGCAAATAAATGATAAGCAAGAGACTAGTGATCAGTCCAGGCTAAAAAACTACTTATTTTTATGCTGTTCTTTTAGAATAGGGGTTTGATTTTAGTAGTCTGCTCTATTCCATGGTTTGCTAGTAGCTATCCATAACAGTGGTGCAAAGAGGCACCAGATCTTACCCTACTCTACAGGAAATAAATAAAATAGTGATGAACATACTGTAACTAGTGAACAGAAATATGTGAATGGAATGAATGGGCAGAATTTGTCATATTTCCTTTTAAATCCATCTGATCTGGAAAACTGCTTTCCTTTGCAGAAGAGAAAGCTGGCCTGAATAATATGGCAGATGCAATAAAATTGCCAATCCATTGCCCCATTTGGCAAAAATATAACTCATGCATTTCCCATGAGTCATTTCCATGCTGTTTGTGCCAGTGTACTGGCAGTGTATGCAAATGGAGTTTTCCAGTACAGTGCAAACTGATGCAGACTGATTCTGTATTTTGGAATAGCATGTGCAATACATCCACTGATTTTGCCATGAACAGGACAGATTTCTATATGATAATAAACATCACAATGATAGATGAAGAAAAAAACTCCTCTACCCAGACACATGCATTAATCATTGCCTAGTCAAACTCCTTTTTTAATCAGTTTGTCTCCTCCCCATTCTCTGGAGTGCATATTATGTGGAATAAAGAGTCTGCCAAAGTAGGACTCTTTGACATGTCCTTTAAAGTTCCTTGTGGGCATTTATAGACTTTAAGCAAATTATACAGCTAGCTGCTTGCCAGCAAGTAGTGAGGAGAAGAGTGCTTCAGATAACTGACATAACTGAGCAGATACATCTGTTGCATTTCAGGGTTTATATACCACTCAAAGTGGGACGTGGCTCTCTGAAATGGCAGTGGCACTATCGGTTTTTATCAGGAGTTAATTATATATATACATTTTTATATATCAGCCTGTATAATTTATTACATTTAGTACTCTTTAGGTGTTTAATTTTTTAAGAGATTGGGAGGAATAGAGTCAGATAAAGGAATAGATGCTATTTCTGACATCCCGTCTTCACCCAGTTCCCACAAGGAAAGTATCGGGTGAATTGTTGACACTTTACTAACACAAACACTTACTCTCCTTGTCTCATTCCTTACAACCACTGGAGAATATTGTATGGACTGAATGGATTTCCTGACAGCAGGCCTGCAAAGCATATGTTAGAAATTTACTTTTGCCTGTCACAAGTGGTTGTTATTTGTATCAGTAACAGTTATTTACAAAGCTCCTAGAAGGAAACAGGCAGAAAAAGCTGCTTTACCTTGTTCGCACCTTCTCCATTCAGAATTCCTTTTTTTTTTTTTCACAGGAGGAATAAGGACACTTAACCCACAGTTGACGGATATTTTTTACCAAAGGACGCATTTTATTCAGAAACAGCTGCATACCTACTTTGACCACTGTCTTAAGTTACTGCTCTCTGAATACACAAAACTACTCAAAACCAAGGCACAGATCCAAGCAAAGTCCAGCACTGTTAACACTCTTTCTAGTGTTGTTTGGTTGAAAGAAAATTTAGCTGCATGTTTACAGATTGTACTTCGGCACATGTCTACGTGGCAGTAGTCTGTCTCTACTACAGGCAACAGAAGTTTGAGTCCCCTCATTACAAGAGAGCTAACCACTACTTGTGCTGTAAACCCTCAATTTTACACTAAGGGACCAAACCTGTCCAAGCTCTAGGGCTTCCTGGAGAAGAGAGAATCCTTGTGTGCATGGTTCTGTGAAATTACTCTTTTAGATGTAGTCTGACAAGAGTAGGTGTGAGGCTTAATGACCTTTCGAGCAAGAAGTACTGGGAGCTGGCTCATCTTCAGCTACCACCAGCTGTGAGGATTGTGGGGCTCAGTGAACAGACACTGTCTTCTCAAACCTGTTCTCCACCACGCAGTATAGACACACGCCAAGTTAAGGTAGTGGTAGCTAATTCAGTCAGTAAGCATACCAACAGCATGGAAACAACCGGCTTAGGCCTCCTGGATTAGCAATCAAATATAGTAAAGATATACTCACTGTCATTCACTAGCAGGCAGAAGAGTTGCAGATCAGACTATTTCTGGGAGTACAGCCACATTCAGAGCTCAGTGGAACTAGAAACCATCACTTTGACAACAGGCCAGAAAAGGGAAAGAATAAGGCGGCTAAGTTGGAAAAAAACACTGAAGAAGCAATAACAATGTCATAGAGGGTAGAAAGAAATGGGAGACTTTTCTGTCATATTCTATTTCTTGCTCCAGTTCAGCGTATTATAACATGCATGACAAACTATTACCTTGCAATGAGTGTTGCTAATTGAAATCTGTAATCCCATTACAAATGCATCCGGACACATTTAATCAGACCATATCCTGTTGTGCAAATTGAGATCTGAGTTCATAGCTCATTTCTAAACAAATTACACACAGTGTGACAGCCCAAGCACTGAATTAGGCATCTTGTAGCAAATGCTGCCAGCTCCCTCAGGTTAGCTGAGAAACTGGGTTGCTGCTGTTTGCAATTTCTAAAGCATAGCAGGATAGCTCATTTTCCAGACTGCCTTGGATTTCCAGTCAGGCTACCTCATGGGGATATTTTGTCTTCCACAGTATTCTACTGGTGGAGAGAGAAGCTTAAATATGCTTTCTTTAATTCTTTCTTGAAAACTGGCAGGCTTTTTCATTAAAACTGAAGGCAAGGCTGCTCAGCTAGAACATCTCCTAGTCTGCTGACCATTATTCTGCAGACCTGAAAACTGAACTGGGAATAAATATGTTTTTAATGTATTCTGATACATGTACAGTATAGCTTCTCACATTTGCTTTCCTCTACTAAGTTCCACCATTACACCTTTTGGTATAATATTTGCTTTTTTCCATTACAGATTTTGTAAGGAAGACATTATAAAATTCAAGGTTAAGATTACCTGCTGCCTGCTTACCAGCTCTTTCACCTTCTCCTGCCACATACTCCCCTGAAACCCACACCTTCACCTTCCTCTACTTTTTAAGATGACTACACAAATACATTTTGCTTGAAAGCTATTCTGTTTTCATAATGTCATAATGTTGGACTCTAGGTGGCAGCATCTGTGAGTAAATATTAGATGTTTGTGCTAAACTAGTGATTTGAAGCATGTCTCAGTTGATAAGCATTGTATCCAAGTCTTCCTTAAAAGTAGTTATTCTTTGCTCTTCTTACTCTTTGTTTTCATCTTATAAAACCTAGTAATGTACTTACTGTACAAATGTTGGAAGAGTTCTTAGTGGCATGTTAACACATCTTTCATGACGGTTCAGAGCATCCTCTTTTACTTGAGCTGCAGATAACAGGAAGCAGCACAGGACACTAAGCCATCCTAGTCTGAAACAGAGTGGACAATGCTTGGATAGAAATGTGTATTTTTACTGCTGTCACAGAAAATAAAGTGCATTTCTGTGCTTTGGCTCTTTAGCGGCTGTTTATGCCTTGTCAGGATTATAAAAGGCTGGGGGCATATAGAGCCATAGAATAGTTTGGATTGGAAGGGAGCTTTAAGGATTATCTAGTCCAACTTCCTGCAATGAGCAGGGGCATTTTCAAAGATCAGATTGCCCAGAAGAACATCTAGCCTGGCCTTGGATGTCTCCAGGGATGGTGCATCCACCACCTCTCTGGGCAGCCTGAGCCAGTGTTTTACCACCTTCATTGTACAATGCAAGTGTTTTCCAACACAAAAACCAATAATCAGGGGCTTTTCTAGCTGTTCCTGTTTAAGTGTGCTGGAAGTGAAGGAGGGTCATGCAGTCTAAGCTAACAGTCACATCCTGATGTCAGATTGGGCAGGATATTGATCTCTTCTAAGAAAGAGCCTTAGGGAGTATGTAAACGCGTATGCTGATTGGCACTACAGAGGCAGATCTCCTTCCATACTTACTCTTTCCTCCCAGTATGCAAAGCTTTTTCTGGGGTGTGAAGAAAGTGTCCATTTCTTCCTAGCTATCAGCATGTATCTGGCTAATTTGATGTAGAACCAAGTCTGGCTAGTAAAAAGTGTTCTCACGTATCAGCAGCTGAAAAAAAAAAAAAAAAAAGAAAGAAAAAGAAAAGAAACATTTTTAAAGACACACGGTGAAACTTGAACAGTAGCAATGAATTTGAATTGTGCTTGTTCTATGTGACCTCCCCTTTCTGCCGGCAGTGGGTTGACCCCAGCCAGCAGCTGAGCACTTACTCACTCACTCACCCACCCACTCACTCACTCACTCACTCACTCACTCACTCACTCACTCACTCACTCACTCACTCTCCTCTAGGATCCATAATAACATCAGAAGGGTGAGCATAACAGCAGAGAAAAAGGGTTACATACTAGGCACATATTTTTCCAAAAATTATTTTACATCTGTGACGAAAAACACTGATGTAGTACAATCAGGAAATAACAAGAAAAGGGCTACCCCACAAGAGAAAACAAGTGAGAAACCACAGTGCTAAGATTTATGCCTCTTCTGACAGAGGCATAGGCCTGAGAAGGGTGGGGATGGTGACAATTAGAAATGCTATTTACAGTCTAGTCATGATCTGAGATACGCAAAGCAGCCAGCTGAAACAGGCCAGGAACAGAACTGAGCACAAACATACCTACAGCATGATTCAGGCAAAGAGCTTAACTGCAATTCCTGAACCAATGGGCATAGGTGGATGTGGCATTTCAAGACACGGGGTCAAGTTGATGCCGAGACTGAAATCCAACTTTATTACAACCAAGCCCTTTTATCCCCCTGTTTGGTACTTTCCCAACCTGCACATACATACAACAATCAGTCTCATTGGCCCCTGTAAAACTCTCCAGGTACCACATCCTCTCTCCTTCAATGCCCCAACTTGGAACTAGATGATCTTAAGGTCCTTTCCAACCCTAACTATTCTATTCTATGATTCTAACTTGTTGCCCCAAGGCTTGTCAAAGCATCAAGGCCTCAGAACTCATTCCCAAACTGTTCTTCATACAAATCTTATCACCTTCACTCCCCACAGGTGGAGGTCAAAGCAATTAAAACCTGTTGATGTACTGAGGGCGATTACAATTAGTTTTTTAATTCAGACTGATATACTACTAAAACTTTCACTGGAATAAAAATACATTCTTAGCTTCATTTATATAATATGTTGCTTTTTGCCCATAACAGAATTTGTGTCTAACAGCATCTCTTTTAATCCAGCTCTAGTGATAACCCTGTTACCAAAGAGCAAACGTATGGGCAAGCCTGTGCCCTGATATGGTATAGATAATGACCACTCTCATTACCTGGGTAAATTTCCTTTTAGGCTGTTTCCAGAGACACAGTGTAGTGATTAAAATGCTTCTTTAGAGCATTTGTACAGGTACTGCCTTAGGCCTGCACAACTGGATTCCTGGGTGCAATAAGCACAGCTCCCAAACAGTTTTTCTGTTACAATCTGGTGTTACAGTCTGGCAGTACAGTACTACACAGCACTATTGGCACTCAGGAAAGGAAAAAACCAAAGTAGACCAAATCCTTATCCACACATATACATTGCACACACACAGCCTGCATGAATCAAAACAGAGGATTAAATTTACTTGCTTGATGTCCCAAAATGGGCAGTGAGAAGAGAGTGAGCTTGGTATGTGAAAAAAGTCTGTTAGACTTTGATTACCCTCAGCTAACACTCCCCCTCATCTACCTCCACATCTATGTAAAGAGAAAGTTACCCTCTGTAACCTATAAAGCGTGAAATATATTATCTGATAAAATTCATATTTAGTCTTAAAAATTTCATATGTCTCAGGAGATAGCTCTGATTCTCATTAATACCAAACAGGCAAGAGCTTGAAAATGGCACAGATACTTTTTTTTCCAGCTGTTAACATCTATTTAGAGTTTCTATTGTGATGCTTTTGCTTCTGTGATTAGCACATAGCTTGATATGCATAGATTTACAGACTAGAATCTACAGGATTTGTACGCAGGAAGAACAACAGAATGCACCACATACCTATGTTTGCTCAGTCTTATGCTCTAGGCAATAAGCAAACAATCTGAGGAACTTTTCAATATTATGTAGCTGAATGCTGCAGTGTCATGTTTTCCTGTTCTGTAACATCCTCATTGCAGTCATTAATGGTATGTCCAGTGAGGCTGTGCAATTTATATGACTCATTTTGTACATGGAGCACAGCACATACACATTATGCTTCCATTGAATATATACAATATTGAATATAAGGATGTTAAATATTTTGTACACACATATGCATATATTTAAATAATGAAAAAAGGTGAAAAGGACAGGTTAACAACAGTCATTTGGGAAGTAACAAGCTCATATACTTCGCTCAAAATCTGCTTTCAGGTTGTAGAAATTGTCATACAAAAGGTGGAAGAGGATTTCAAGTGATGCCTGATGCAGAATGCAAAACAGTGGTCTGGATGCTGACTTGCTAAGTCTGGACGCTATACTCAAGGAAGCAGTAGGCAACACAGGCACAAACTGGGTCAGCTTCATGGGAAGTAGTCCAAAGTCAAGCTCTCAGTGCAATGCTGTTAGGATTATTCCTATAACCATTAGTGCTATAACCATCCTTAATATGCCAGAGCCTTTCAGTGAGGGTCCTTATTCTGCTTACACTGCTTTGCTTATACCTAGACAAGAAATCAGGTCATAGGAAAAATGCACTAACCTGTCTGGTCATATTTGTATGTGGGTCTTTGTTGCTGATAGTGAACTAAAGTAAAATCCCCACAATCTGAGCTCCTTCAAGTTATGAAAATTAAATTCTGGTTCTTACTAAGGAGAGCTTAAGGCATAAGCCTCTTCCTGAGAAAGGAGGCTTTTTATTACAAAAGACCGCCTAAATAGACATGCTCTGGCTACCGTTGCTCAGCCATCTGTTTATGGAAGCTTATCCATGCAGCCGGAAGCAACAAAAAAGTTGTATTTATGTTCTCTGAAATATAAGCTATGTCGTGTGCTACATTTACAGTTCTAAGGTTGTTGGTTTAATGCTTTACTGTATCATACAGCCTACATAAACACATAGATACTGTAACCTGGGATTCTGTGATTAAATCTAATTAAAATTAAATGGTGAGCATGAGTGAAATTACACAACTAAATAATTATGTAGAATAATTATATAGAATTTTTTTTATTTCCTTAAGAGTTACTGAACTGACCATTCAGTTGCTTCTAACCACAAATAGTGATTCTAAGGCTTTTTAGTTGTCGCAAGTCTCAATAGAAAATCCCGGTGTAAGTGTGTGTATGAGCATGCATATAATGCAACAGAGGGTCAAGAAAACTGGATCATAAAAACCAAGAATGTGTTTGGTTTTCACTATCAAAATAGTGACATGAAAAGATGAAAGTATTTGCTGCTTAGAAAAAGGGGGAGAAAAAAAATGTCCATTCCTTTAGAAAGGACCTTGTAACTTTCTCCTCTACACTTTTTGCACTTAACCTAAGTGAATATATGCCTAGTCTGTGAGTTTGTAACACGAAGAATCCTTAATGATGGTATCATGCAAGCACATGAATGCATCATTACTTTACACAAACCTAGTAAAAATCTACGCATGGAAACATCTTACATGTTCAAACAAATTATTCCGTTTCAACACAAACCCTAATGCAAGGTAAGCCTCAGAAAAAAGCATGCCAGCACAGTCATGACTAGAAATTCCTCATGGCAGAATTTCAGTTTCTTTCAGCAGTCCATTTCCAGTTCCTCTCAAGTACACTTCTGAAATTTCTTTCTCTCAGCCCTAGCCTTAGTCTGATGTCTAGGACAGTGCGAGTACTCCAACCAAAACCAATCAATATTCCTAAGAAAAGAATTTCAACATTAGTCTTCACTTTAAAAGATGTTCCTGAAGTGTCATTCTGGGACTTCTCTTTCTCACAACAGCAACCAGAGCCTTAATTCCAAATCCTACAACTCAGCGGAGTGCCACAAAAGCCCAGATGAACTTTATCCATACTGAAAATCAGCCACAAATGTATTTTCTGGTATTCCCAGTTTCCTTTGGCAGCCTCTTTCCAGACCTTGTCTCCCTGAATGTCTGTGCTGCTCCTTTTCCGCAACAAACATAAACTTAACTGTGTACCTTAAGCCTAGCCTGGGAGGAAAACCTCCCCATTCAGAAATATGCTTAGATAAATACTATGCAATTCTCCAGTTGTAGCATCAGCTCTTAACAGTGGAGGGTACATTGTGGCCACGCTACAACTTCATCTCTGTGTTCCCTTTGTTTCTAAACCCCTTCTAGCTCTAACGCAAATGCTTAGCTGATGCATGTGCCAAAGATAGTGCCTGATGCAAAGATTCAGAGCTCTTCTGAGGAGAATATTAAAGTCTGCCCATGTATTTATTTGTCAGATGCTGCCCATATGCAATCAAACTTAGCTTTGGACATTCAGTCAAAAATAACCTTAACTCAAACCCTAAAATGAACCTTAGAAAAAACATGCCAGTGAAGATGAAAAATTCCTAAAGAAACAGCTATTTTTGCACCACTCAGTTCCTTTAACAGCTCTCTAAAGATTGAGAGAATGCCTAGAGCTACAGCTTGAGTGGTGCAGGAGAAGTGCTGTCTGAAAAAAACAACCCTGTAAGCTAGATTTCCCCCTGGAGTAAATTGTTTTCTGGGTAAGATGAAGAGGGCAGTGTCTAGGCTTATTTTATGCTAGGGAATATATTTAGGAATAAAGATGTAGTTAGGAGAAAAAGAGAAACTGTGAGATAAGTGTGTGTAGGAGTCTGGAAACTCCTTTAAGAAAATGAAGAGCTGATAATTGAATTTTCCTCTCAGGAATGTGGAGCCTTTGATAGGAGCAGGAACCATGGCCAGGGTAGTCACTCTACCACTAAGGATTCATATGGTGCAGTTAGAGTGGAGCTGCAAAGAGTCTGACAAAGAAAGATATAGGCTGCAGAAGGAATTATCCCTTGGAAAACTTTTTCATCTGGGCCATAGCTCTGGTTCTTGGGATGGGGCTCAGCCGAGACAGAGGCCAAGGTCAGGGGTTTGGAAGAGAAGAAAGCCATGACTAGAATGCAGCTGCAAAAGAGCTGCCCACAGAAGGCATAGGTGGCAAACACCTGGGAGTCTTCTGGGAATCTTAAAGTTGACCCTTGCTCAGTGTGCTGGGATATGATCCAGTGTCCTGAGTTCAGCAGTAGCAGTCATTTTTCTCCTTCTCCGTAGCTGGTGCAGCACTGTGTTTTTAACTTTCGGCCTGGGAACAGCGCTGATAACACCGATGTTTCAGTTACTGCTTAGTAAGGTTTTGGTCAGACCAAGGACTTTCTGAGCCTCATGCTCTGC